>CM040238.1:313346038-313597037 GCA_022545495.1 Chrysanthemum lavandulifolium
CATGACATCCCTTCTCACTTAAGCAAGCTAATTAAATGGGAAAGGGACCCAAATGAAAAAAGCAAAGAAACAAACCATGAGACCAATTATAAACTTACAGTGCAATAGACAAACTAACTCATTTGACATTTACAACTTTTGACACACAATACTTGAGCCAATTCCAACTGGTGCAAGAATGGATCAAGGCCCACACGAGAAATTAATTCTCCCATGACCTTAGCCATATAACACAGTATCACATGAGTTCTTTTTCGCTATAGTGCCTTTGAAGATATTGCTAATGATTGCCTCAACACAACTCGACCTTACGATGGTAGCCGCTTGGTGCGACAACATTAATATGGAAATAAGCTTCATCGTTCTTTAGTTGGTTACTCATGTGTGAAGTATGATAGTAAATACTTGGTGATTGAGACGTGTAAAAGGTCTGTTTGTTTTATTTTAATATTTAAGTTATACTAGGCGAGTACCCGTGCCTAGCTGCATAGGTTTCTAGCGGCAGACAATTAACGATATGCGATATTGTGATAAGTGTTTTAAGGGTTGTTTATATAGGCGAAGTACGAAATGTTGAAATTGATTTTTCCCGCCAATGAAACAATGAATGGGCTGGCGAATTTGGAAATTGGAAATACATTGAAATCAAATTTTAATAGTTACCATGCAAAAAATACATTGAAATCAAATTAAATACTTTCCATGCAAAGATACCATGCAAGAATATTGATTTTCCACTATTTCACTTTTCACTTTTACAATATTGAATTGTTGACCATTTTTCTTTTTAATGTAGTAAAGATGATACGATGTCCGTGTAGATACATGATTTATTTATGTAAATAAACTATTGAAATTAGTTTTGTATGCTGAATAAGTGTCTAAACAATATAATTATGCAAAATCCAATTGATTTAACCAGCAAAAACATAATCTTTTTCACTTTTTCTATCAAGTCATGCTTTTTAAATAAGTCAGTAACAGACAATCCTATATGCGAGTTAAAAAAAATCAATAATTTCCTCCTGAACCCAAGAAAGTAAATGTCAGTAAGAAGATAGCTTCTGATGTGGCTAGTACGAGTGGAACCAGGATCACTACATCTAATCAGTTTGATGCTCTTAATATGGACGATACAGATGTGGATAGTGGTCGTACAATGGAGGTTAATGTGGATGAGTTGACTAAGACTGGTTATACATCACATGTACCGCTTGTGAGTGATTCAATGGAAACAATGGATGTTGGTTCTACGCCCATAGTTGAGAAAATTGGTAAGCTTGAAAAGCTAATTATTGATGGAAAGCTACTCTTGTGGATGATGATGGTCAACCTATTCCGTCTACCTCTTCTACTAAGAGAGTTAACCCTTTTTCTAAAGTGGGAGAGATTGAGGTGTCGATTACGAAGATGAGGTTGTTGCTAACTCATTTGATGAGTCTGCTAATATATTTGGTGGTGACCAAGAGTTTGAAGATGAGTATGATGATTATGACTTCGATGACTATGCGAAACAGATTCGTGATCTTCCAGGGAATTTGGATGCCTTTAATGCCATGTATGGCACAAAGTTTCAAGGTCCTAGGAAGTAATTTCATTTCGTTGTGTCATATGTTATCATTTGAATAGTGGTTTGTTTTCTTGTTTAGAAACTAGGAAGTATCTTGTTATGTAAGCTTTATGCATATGTAACGGGCTGAGATATGAGATTTCACTCATATCCATTGTACTTAAACGTTTATTTGGTTAATATATTTACCAGGGTGCAGGATTACTCCCTTTACCAAAAAAAAAAAAAAAAAAAAAAATCAATAATTTTTTTCAAACAATTAAATCTAAATCAAACGGCACTTAAGTGATTTGTTTAGTAATTTATTTGTTCAAACAAATAAATTGAGAACTTAAATAAATCGTTAGCCAAATAGCAACTTAACAAGATTTCCATCAACATTGTCAAGTAACAACTAGCCACCAACATAATACAATATCACGGTACCAATTCTTTGTAAACCACACTATTTAGCTAAGTAAAACTTTGCTCGTCACTCGATATAGGATTGCAAAGTGTCACTGACACATCAAATTGTAAGAAGATGACCAATTGTTAATACAAACAAGCTGAATCAAAATCACCAAATAAAAAATATTCTTAATACCTCATTCATCTTCTTTCAATCATTTCATCCCTCGAATTTATAAAATTTATGAGCTAATTAGATTTTTTAAAATAAATGACTAATAAAGACATTCACCACTTCGTGTTATAACAAGATTACATATTCGCTTTGAGTTCTTTTTGTATGTGTAGTTCTACAACTTGATAATGGTAGGTATTTGTAGTTTGTTTTGGTTATTAAAGAGTTGACCGAATGATCAAACGAATAAAATCAAAATCATTTTTAAATGTTACACGAGAGGGCCTATTTGTTTGTTTCGTATACTCAATAAGTGTTTAAACAATCTATGAAAATATCAGTAATTTAATCGAAATGACATCTTCCTTTTTATTTTTACTATTGATGCTTCTAAAATAAGTAACAATTAAGTCAAAATATTTATTTTTTAAAGTTATCTCTTTGGTTAAAAAGAAAAACAAAAAAACTTGAGAATTTGTATAAATTATTAGCCTGTTCCACTTCAACAAGATTTACGTCAACAATGTTGTAACTGTTGACTTACAATAGGCCAACAATATAATACTCCCCTCACAATACATGCCCCTTTCATGCCACTCTATATAACCAAGTAAAGATCTATTACTCCACCTGACGTGGGATTGCAAACACACTCCACTTTTGACCAAATATATAAATACAAAATCAAATCATCAAATAAATAAACACTACTATTCTCTCATATCTCATACATTCTATCTTTTAATCATTTCAAATTTTATAAAATTAAATGACTCATATACACATCAACTACTTCATAATCACACTAATCGAAAGCCCATTAATGCATGATCAAGGTCCAAGGTTGAAGTTGTAGGATTTCCACTTATATTGATTTATCAGCACGACGACTTAGAGAAAGATTAAACTACAACTACAAATTGCTTCTCTCACCATTCCTAAATATCACTTACTCATAATATACATTGGTATGTGCATATATCACATTGCTATGAAATGGTTTCATTCTCCGCCCAAATATAACTTAAACTATAACAATGCAATCAATGGATTTTACTTGCTAAGTCATAAGTTGAATTTACAGTGTTACAAAACATGTTATCCGAGTGAGTTACACATTAAACTCACAGTGCGTGCAGCACGTACAGAAGCACACATCAAGGGAACAATGTTTTGTGCCTCTAAACCTACAAATCACAAACATAAATTAAAAACATAAAATATATCTCTTACAGATACAACTATAAAGGCCTAATAGCTAAGAATTTAATTTGACTTATGAAACTAGGGAATGAATATGGAAAGAAAGCTAATGGCAACATTGCCATAATATAAATGTAATGCTATGAAGTGCAATCTTTGAGTTATAACGTATATATTAACACATAATTTACAAATACAATCGGCTAAATATTAAAAACTTAAAATAAAAGATAAATATATTATACTATCATTCGAGTACTAAAAACACCCAATTCAATAGGTATGATCTTTTGTTAATTTCTCATTACTTTATGTAAGGCTAATGAGTAAACTAAAAGGGTCCACACAAGGGCCTAAGCTACTTTATACATAGCTCAGCATGAAATACAAATAGGCTGATTCATATGGAATTAGCACGACCCGACGACTTGAATGAAACTTTATTTGGGAAAGGGCTGATCTACTACACGCTAATAATGGTCTTTTGGATTTAATAACCTAAAAAGATGGAAAGTGGTTGGCCTTACCTTCACCTTGGAATGAGAGTGACATAGCTAGCAGTTAGTAGTAGTAAGGACCAAAGTTATACAACCTAGCTCCGTAGTTCATACATTTTGAATGCTTTATGTGCGAGAAACAAACATCGACCTCTCTCCTTCTTAAAGCATCACTTTGACAGTCATTTTCACTCACCTTCTACTCTCTCCTCATCACTTCGACGCTCATTTTCCGCGACCTTCACCTCCGAGAACAACATAAACATAAAGTTTAGAATGATATATATTGATGACTATAACATCTGTTGGGTTTACATATTAATCTATATAATCCCAACAATTTAAATAGCCAACAACATAATATCACTCTTTCTTAAAGCTTCGACCTCTCTCCTTCTTAAAGCATCACTTTGTGATCATTTTCACCCACCTTCTCTCTCTCCTCATCACTTGACGCTCATTTTCCATGACCTTCACCTCCGAGAACAACATAAACATAAAAGTTTAGAATGATATATATTGATGACTATAACATCTCTTGGGTTTACATATTAATCTATATAATCCCAACAATTTAAATAGCCAACAACATAATGTCACTCTTAATCTTTTTATAACGCTAATAAAATACTATATAAGTAGGTGAAAATTCTTAGCTTCACCCATGTGGGACTCAAAATTAGTAGTAACACATTACATTATGAAAAGTTGACCAAATTATGTCAAAACAAACTATAGTAATTTCTTGATCTATATATATATATATATATATATATATATATATATATATATATATATATATATATATATATATATATATATATATATATATATATATATATATATATATATATATATATAGTGTAAGGTTATTTTGAGAACCAAAAAAGGTCGAGAACTGCGAGAACCGATCTTGACCGTTCAATTATTAATCAATGGTTATAATGAGCTATGGCATATATGTAAATAAACTAAAATTCAGGTATCTTATATTAATATTGAGAAGGGTAATTATGGGATTTTACATAAGAGTATTAAAAACCGTCCATATTAACTGGATTAATATTCCCAAGTCAGTTTGAAACCTAATCACAATGTACTCTCTCTCTATCTCATTCAAAAAGCCGCCCCACAAGTTCTTCGGTCTTCATTGCTTCCCATTTTGTCATCATTTTGCAATGAAAAATCAATTAAAAGATAAAATAATCATCCCTTGGTACCTCAAATGAAGAATTAAATATAGAGCAACAAGTAATGTTTTTTCGTCAAGATACTTTTGGTTTGATATATTAAAGAAAAAAAACCTATCTTCATGTCTCATTCCTCTCAAACCACCATAATCAGAATCTCCTTTATGGCGGATTACACGTTTTATTACTATAAAGGTAATTCGTTTCTTGTTTCATTAATAGGTTTCTCTTGATTTTTTTATTATTATGGCTAAAGTAGATCAAGTTTTTTTTTTATCTTGTTTCGATATGAAAAATATTGGTTTCTATGATCATAGATTCAATCTGATTTGTTTACTTTCGATCTAAATTCATTTTGGCTTCGTATATGATTTTTTTTTCTGGCTTTTGATCAGTTTTTTTTGTCTTGTTTTGATCTGAAAAATATGTTTTCGATGATCATAGATTCGATCTACTTTTTTTTTTTACTTTCTATCGATTTTTTTTTACTTTCGATTAAAAAAATTATATTTGGAAAAATAAAACCTTTTTTGATATAAGATTAACTTTTGTGGACTTGACTATTAGGCTCGAAAAGATGGCTAGCAAATCAAGGCTGCAATCAAGTCGTATATGCAACAACATAGTAGTCATGCTTAGAAAAGTGCGGTGATGATATCAAAATCAAATCGGTATATATATTCATTAGTAGTTTTAATGTATAATTGTACAACTAAATGACCAAATATAGGCTATAGCCCACCATATATGACCGGATACACTTGATTTGTTGTCTCGTGAACTTTGCATAATCGAAGCTGGTTTCTTTATTCTTGTAATTTAATTTTCGTTGTACATGTTTGACGTAATATGTTTTCTCTTTTCTTTTTTTTTAATTAGTATTGAGAGTGCGTATGTATTTTTACCGCTTTGAAGTTTAAATGTATTGAAAGTGCTTATACTATGTATGTTAATGATTTATATGTATGTTGCCTAGTTAACTATGATAGTACCATAATTTGCATGTTTGTTTGCTTGTTACTACTTGTATACTAGTACGATGAACTTTTATCCATTTTGACATATATTTCATCAATTATATATAGCATTACTTCTTATGATATAAGAAATGATTTTGCATATGTGTTTTGTCCATTTTGACATATATTTCATCAATTCATTTGCATCATTTGAAATAAGAAATGATTGTGCATATGTGTTTTGTTAGTTTTATGATTAAATAATTCATTTATTAATTGTTTGTTGTTGTGTACGAGTATGATGAGCAATATGAAGAGTGCACATGTATTGTAGTACATAGTATCTAGCGACAAGATAGTTATGATAAAGATTTAAAGAGTAAAGACACAAGTGCATACCGTAGATCAAGTGCACATATACATATAAAGAAATCGAGTGTCCAATGAGGAAAAATACATGTGCATATCTGGCAATATATTTTTACTTTTAGAATTTTGTATTTGACTTGTATATCACATGATTTTAAATTTTGTATAATATGTTTTCGTTTTAAATTATGTACAATACATGTAAAATACTTTTGTTTGCCATTCCATGCACCATAAACACACGTAAATACATATGCACCTTGCCACACACATGTAAATTGAACACTACAAATACACGTAAATTTATATTATCTAAAAAAACACATATGCACCTTACTAAAAATTAATTATAAAAAAACACATATGCACCTTACTAAAAATTAATTATAAAAAAACGCATATGCACCTTACTAAAAAAAACACATGTGCATGCTAAAAAAAAAAAAAAAAAAAAAAAACGCGTTTAAAAAAATATATTCAAAAGGAAATTAAAATGCACTTTTACTATTATACCTTTTGAGTTAAATAATTAAATATAATATTCAAAAAATCGATTGGTTGATGCTAGTTCGCAGTTCTCGACCTTTTATGGTTTCGAAAATAACCCTTCCTATATATATATATATATATATATATATATATATATATATATATATATATATAGGAAGGGTTATTTTCGTAAACAAAAAATGCGAGAAGCATGAACCAAAGATCAACCAATCAAATTTTTCTTATATTATTTTTATTATTTAATTCAAAAGGGTATAATGGTAAAATACTTTTTTAAATTTGATTTTTTTTTTTTTTTTTTTTTTTTTTTTACAAAAGCGTTTTTTAGTTCTCGTAATTCTAGTTTTTTCTAAACATTGTGTGCACATGTGTTTTGCATTATGTGATAATTTTATTTTTCGTGTATGCATAGGTGTTTAGTCTTTGCACATGTATCTATAAACAATATTACATAAGTATATAACAACAAAACTTTATTAATACATTTATGCAATTTTATACAAACAACAAAACTTTATTAAATATTGCATAGATATGTTTTATTACAAATATATGAGGCGTGCACATGCATAATACAATGTCTTTAATAGTTTGTTCATCTTTTAGGCATGCACATGTATTCCTCGTCTTGTTCAAAACCCATGAAATCTACACATGTGTTTTAATCCTTATGCACATGTGTTTTACTCATTGACCACTCTCGATCTCTTTGTATGCATATGTGCAGTTGAGTTCGTCCATATGCCCTTACATACGTATGTGCATTTTTCATATTGCTTATTATACTCGAACCTGTAATCACAAACCAATAATAGAGGAATTATTTAATCATAACAACTAACAAAAAATATATGCATAATCCTTTTACAACAACTGAAATTAAACAAAAGAAACAAGTTCATGAAACTGTAAAAACACATATGCATAGAAGGTTTCAAATTCACAACTGTAAAAACACATTTGCACACTAAGAACACATGTGCACACTGAGACGATAAGAGCAATAAAAAGTAAGATTTGAACCGTTGCTTATTCCACCATTCGCAAACCAAAAAAACTCACTATACCAAACCAAAAACATTCGCTATAAGACCTACAAAATAAAAAATAAAAAACTATAAAGATGAATAAAACTCGACAAGCACTTTATTGTTAAATGGCACCGTTCAAAACTAAATTGCTTTAAATCAACTCTGTAAACATTTAAAAAGATTATGTGACCATCTTAACTAGAACGCATCAGCGGTTACATTCAAGTTTGACTTGAAAAGTCAATGATTAAATTCATGTTTGAATAATAGTTTTTTCTCTAGTGTAGAATCATCCCAAAAAAAATACAGATAATCAAGTTCTCTAGTGTAGAATCAACTTTCATTTTCTAAATGAAAACGTCAAATATGTATGCCTATTATCAAACAATATTCATAGTTCTTTAGCATCGAACAAAGATAATGTAAATTACTTGTATATTTTATACGGAAAAAATCATTCCAATCAACTTGGCTTGTCTCATCAGTCTTCACCTAAACCAATATTTGGTTTTCTTTCTTCCGATTCCTCTAAATCAAGAAAATCAATGGATTAGATAAATGGAAATTGATACTAAATAATATAAAGATACGGGTAAAAGTGAAAGATGGACACGATTCATTTATAAAATTATATAACACAAGCTAACCTTCCAATCTTGGGAAACCTTTCATCGACCATTTCATTTGAATAAAAGCCTCCCAAGCGTGTTCTTAAAGATCAACCATGATCAATTTTATATTCAAATGAAAAAAGAGGAGATGGCAAAGAAGAATCTTTAAAGTAGCCATTAGATAATATAAGAAAGGTTGATATGATTAGAAATCTGCTTGATTCTAAAGATTCATTTTACAGATTTGCTGTAACTTTCCGAAAGAAATGATGATGGCGGTTAGGGTTTGTGTGAGAGGAGAGATGACGGCAGTTATGTTTGAGAGAAGAAATGGTTATTTTAGCCTAATATACATGAGTAGAAGTGATTTTTTGTTCTTGCAAAATTACATTACTACCCTTTTGCCATTTATGAAAAGTTACAAGATCTTCTATTTAATTACAATTATGCCATCAACATTTATAGCCATTGATCAAAAAATGAATGGATCATATCGGTTCTCGCAGTTCTCGCATTTTATTTGGTTACGAACATAACTCTACACTATATATATATATATATATATATATATATATATATATATATATATATATATATATATATATATATATATATATATATATATATATATATATATATATATATATATATATATAATTTTTGAGTAGTTATGACATACCGTTATCCATACTACTTATAAAGCATTTAGCACCCTCTACTAAATTTTTTAAAATGTCATTAATGTGTTTTTTAAGCATTACAATTTTTAATGTATAATGTACAGAATACATAGCTTTTACTAAAAGTAAACTACACCGTTCGTCCTTGTGGTTTGCATTGACTAACGAGTTTCGTCATTTTACAAAAAAAAATGCACCATCCATCCCTAAATGCGAAACGTTATGTACCTTCGTCCATCCCTCTAACGGAGATAGCTAATTCTCATTAAGTCATAAAACAAAAGGGTAAAATAGTCAATTCACCTTTAAACTGATCTCATCATTAATATATGACTGAAACTTGCTTCTTGTCATCTATCTCAAAATAAACAAACACCTTCAATCCACAAACACTAACCCACCATCCTCCATCCTCATGAAAAATCTGCTTCCCCTGTACTATCGTATGAAACTCATCCATCATTATTTCCATCTTATTGTCTTTTCACTCATTCTTCTTCATCATCATAAAAGAAAAAGAAATGACTTAAAAAAAGCCAGCAATTACTCACTGTCTACCATGATTTCAGAAAAAATCATTATCAATCTTTAAACAATTGAAAAAAACTGAATATAACAAAGCAACCAAGAACAAAGATTTTATCTTTAAAAAATCAAGACCCAAACTCGTTTTAAAAAAAACTAACTCGATTTTAAGTATAAAAACAAAACTGAAAAGAAAATTAGAACAAGATCTCGATTCTCGGGTTATATTATTCTCAAGCAAATATATTTAAAGCTCCACAAAACATAAAATTCAAGAATAGAAACCCATGATATATTGTTTTGTTGATATTCTGTACTTCATTTCAAAAAAGCAAGAGAGACAAAAAGGGTTGCATTTGTGTTTCGTTATTCTATTAAAAAGGGGATCAATAAGATATTGTTTTGTTGGTGGTTTAAAGTAAGAGGTATTCTAATTTGTGATTGTGTTTCCTTAAATTCAAGCGTAGAACTAAAAGGGTGTGTTGTGGTTTATGTTTTGTCTAATAGAAAGAGAAAAGAAATCTTTTAGTGTTTTGTGATAAGGTATAGTGTTATGACCGGGCCAGCTAAAAAGGGTCGACCCAAGAGGGTGGTGTCTAGTTCCGTACGAGTCATTATATTTGTTCGTATATATTGCATGCTCTTTTGTCATCTACTGCATGTGAAAATCTACATATTGGGTTTATCCAGTTAGGGTTTCCTTTATTCCGTCTATTTTTTTCTTCATTGGATCTGGTAATATTTTTAGTTATTGATTCGTACAATCGTTTAAGGTACTTTAGTGATTATTGGTTGGATCTTTGAACCATAACCAACGTGATTAACCTCTTATTAGTGTAAACAATTAAATTGATCACATGGAGGAGCACACTGTTCGACTATTGCTCAAAGAACAGGCTACTAAAGAGTTGATTCATATCGCAAGTCCAAATGGGTGCGGTGGTGACGCCTTTGCTTCGACACTACCACGTTCCTTGCGGCAGGATGTGCCGAAGTTCTCGGGGTCCGATCCTGATAGTTGGATATTCTCTATCAGTGAGTACTTTACTAACACACCGGTCGAGCAACGACTACATGTGGTGGGTTTTAATCTCGAAGGAGACGCGGCAGAGTGGTTTCGTTGGATGACGCGTAACAATTTAATCACGACTTGGGATTTGTTTTTGGAGAGTGTTCATAATCGTTTTGGACCATGTAAGTACGATGATCCGCAAGGCGCGCTTTCTAAGTTATTGCAAATGGGGACGGTGGCACAATATCAAAGTGAGTTTGAAAAATTGATGAATCGTGTAGCAGGTATATCAGATAACTTATTGATATCATTTTATATCTCGGGGCTTAAACCAATACTTCAACTCGAACTACTGGTGTCTAAACCGACATCTCGGCGATGCTTTTTCTTTGGCTCGCATTAGGCACGTTTGGAAGACCGGTGGTCGCCTTCAACCGAACCAAACCCTACAATAACACGGTGGGTTCCAAGACCAAAACCCATGACGCGTCTGCTTTACTACGCCTCAACATGAGCCTATAAAACACCATTGCCGCCAACACCGCTAAACCATCATTAACCTACCTCAACTGAAACCATGGAGGTACCACGAAACAAATCAATATGTAACAAAGAAATAATGCCGTCTTTTGTTGTCTTTGCATAATTTTGTTGAGTCAAGCATGGCGATGGAGAAAAGAAAGATTTGGAATATTTCAACGGGATCAAGCACATCCGAGGCGGAATAGAAGTCGAGACTTACGATGATGATAATAGTAAAAAGAAGAAAGGAGCGTGATTGATGTTGAATACAACAATAACAATGGGGATATGCACCCACTTGTCGAGTCATGGGGGTTGCAAGGAGGAATTGATCACAACAGTAGTACCGACACTAAGGTGGAACCGTTAGATGGTGGGAAACTTGTGACCAGGAACGATGACGGTGTCTTCGGAGGAGGAAGTATTAACATCAGAAATAGCATTACGAAGGGAAGGATTGGTCTGTTTCTTCAAGAGGAGTTAGAGCCTAAGACGGACCTAGAAACAAACCTCCTATTTGCATATCTTTGGGAAGAATTTGCAAAACAATTTCATGAATACTACCGTCTTGGTGTCATCAAAAGGAGTCAACGAAGAACATGGGATCCGGAATCACGATCGTTAAAAGCAACACCTTGAGGACAAGGTGACTTTTGAAGGAGTGGGAATGTTATGACCGGCCAATAAAAAGGGTCGACCAAGAGGGTGGTGTCTAGTTCGCACGTATGACATAAGGATTATGTCGTGGGCTAAGTTATCTTTATCTATCTTATTTCGTTAGGTCATGTTCGAGTCTAATTGGGTCTAAGCCCATTGTCATTGTTTAGGTCATTGTAAGGGTTATAAATACCGAGTCATTATAATGAATGAAATCATAGTTATGTCAAACAAATAATTCTCTCTTCTTTAAATATTCTTAAGGAGCCCGCGCCCGCTTGAAGTGGTGTCTTATCCCGATACAACCCTAACCGGGTCGTATCAATGAAAGCACCAATTGATACGACCCGGTTAGGGGTTGTATCGGGATAAGGCACCACTTTTAGCGTGTGCGAGCTCCTTAAGAATATAGAGAGAAGAACTAGAGATTTGTTTATCTTAAACTTTGATTGAATTATAATAAATGATTACAAGAGTATTTATAAGACAAAGTAGGGTAAAACCCTAAGACCTTAATAGGCCATGGGCTCGGGCCTAGGCGTATCATTCCTCACTCCTTCAAAACCACCTTGCCCTCAAGGTGTTGTCTTAAAACATTCTTAATTGACTTTCCTAAATAAGCATGAAAACAATCCTAAACAAAGACACGTAAATAAAGATAGATTATATGACATAATCTTTATGCCATACGTTTGGACTTCTTGAGTCATTTGGGCGGTCCGTCCTCCTGCAACATTGGCGTAATCCGGGATCCCATAATCTTATTTGAATTGCAGCCTTCGCCTTTTTCTTCTTCCGTATTCCTTTGCCTTGGACATAACACAACACCATTCTTCCATCTTTTTGCCCACGGCTCTTCTCGTGATATACCCACTTCAAACACACAACCAAACTCTCACCAATATTAAAACTTCATTTATCGCTACTAACCTCAACAACACCAATATATTCATTAGCATCTAAGGACTCTTTAATCACATATGGAGCTTCTTCACTTGGCCATGATAGAACGATATCTATTTTCTCTTCAATGTTCGACTTTTCCCGCAATTATCTCAAACGAGCCTCCATTATACGGGCTATGGAACGAAGCTTCTCCTAAAGTTGTAGGCGCTAACCGTAAGAGTGCACATTGTAGAAGCGGTTTAAGTCCCGAGATATACATCGATTTAAGTAACGATTCAGAGACCCTTGTTACTCGATTTGCTAGTACCACAAACTCACACTCATATTGGGCCACCGTACCCATTTGCAAGAGTTTAGAGAGTGCATATTCCGCGTCTTGATCGCTGCCTCCTGACGCCATGAATAATACTCAAGCGATTAATAACTCAAATTTTTTATGAATAGTACCCGCGATGAACAAGATTGATGAACAATACCACGTGAGCAGATGCGATGAGCGATTGCCGTGAATTTTTTTTTTTTTTTTTTTTTTTTTTTTTTTTTTAATATTGGAACCCTAATCGTAAGCCTTCTCAACGAGGACTCTCAATGAAAGCACCAATTGATACGACCGGTTAGGGTTGTATCGGATAAGGCACCACTTCAAGCAAGCGAGCTCTTAAGAATATTTTTAAGAGAAGAGAATTATTTGTTTGACATAACTATGATTTCATTCATTATAATGACTCGGTATTTATAACCCTTACAATGACCTAAACAATGACAATGGGCTTAGACCCAATTAGACTCGAACATGACCTAACGAAATAAGATAGATAAAGATAACTTAGCCCACGACATAATCCTTATGTCATACGTACGGAACTAGACACCACCCTCTTGGGTCGACCCTTTTTAGCTGGCCCGGTCATAACATATAGAGAAACACAAGAGTGTGTGGTTGATATCTGAATCAAAAGCAGATGAGAGTGGCGTTGGTTTTATTGTGTGCAGTGATAAGTAGTGTTTTATAATACTAAGTTTAGATATTTTTGTGTTTAATTTTATAAAAATGAGGTGTTTGGTGTTTATATATAATCTGAGAACGAGGTGGGTGTTGATTCTGGGGTTTTGACGTTTGCTGGAAGTGGTGGACGGTGGACTGGTGGTCGTTTGTGAAGGTGGTGAGAGTGGTGGATGAAGATAAAGGATTATTTTGATTGGTGGTGGGGGCCACTATTAAATATTACTAGTTTATCTAGTTGATAGTGAGTTATAAGAGGGAAGGTGTGGGCTCGTTATTGTGTTTCGCCGTTCGACGTGGCCATGCCTCGCCGCCACATCGGCTGAGCTCGTCGAGTCTCGCCGTCCCTTCCCTCTTCGTGGTGACAACGAGCTGAACATCTGACAACTTTTTTCTTTTCTTTTATTTCTAACTGGAATGGATTGTCTGTGTGTGTGTGTGTGTAATGTGTGTGATAAAGAAAACAGACGTCGTTTTTTTTTTTTTTTTAGAGTAGGGTTAATAAATGGTTTTTTTTTATTAAGTAGGGAAGTTTTACATTTAATTTTTTTAAATGTTTAATTTATAACTTTTTTTAAGTATATTGTATTTTATTTTTATTTTAATAAATAAATTTGGTTTATTTGGAAATTTGAAAAAAATAAATAAAGTTGTAGGTGGTGTACCCAAATGAAGAGGCTGATGTTTGTTGTGAGTGTGGGGGGTTAGTTGTGGAGGTTTGTTTTGATGATGTGGCGATGACGTGGCGGTGATGAAGAGGTGAAGCCTCTTCACCACACCTTCCCCTCTAATGGTCAAAGGACTACTTTACCCTCATATACAAACCTAAAAAGACGAAAGTACCCTAAGTTGTGGTCACATAACGGAAGTTAGTGTGACCCGTTAAAGTGAAAGACCAACAATGCATAACATTTCGCATTTAGGGATGGACGATGCATTTTTTCGGTCAAAGGACTAAACTCGTTGGTCAACGCAAACCACGAGGACGAACGGTGTAGTTTACTCTTTAACTAATTTATCTTCCGCAACATTTTAGTGCTTCATTTATTATTTCTTTTTGAATTAGTATAGTTTTAATGCAAAAATACACGTATAAATGAATATGATTTTTAAATGCATGCAAAACTACAAAGTTCCAAAACTATTATTATATCGTAAGAGTGTTTCGATAACCAATCTAAACAAATTTTGAGTTATTTTAAATAAAATTAACCACAAAAGTAATAAACGGTTTTTTGTAAAAATCGGGACAATTTTTTTGAAGACAAATGATGCAAAGATATAAATTCACAAGTGATAATTTATTTGATTTTTATACATATTTATACTACTTATAAAGCATTTAGCACCATCTCTCCTAAATTCTTTTAAGATGTCATTAATGTGTTTTTTAAGCATTACAATTTTTAATACATAATACATAGCTTTTATTAATTTATCTTCCACAATATTTTAATGCTTCATTTATTATTTCTTTTTAAATAAGTATAGTTTTAATGCAACAATGCACATATAACTGAATATGATTTTAAAATGCATGCAAAACTATAAAGTTTCAAAACTATTATTATATCGTAATAGTGTTTCGAGAATCAATCTAAATGAATTTTGAATTATTTTAAATAAAATTAAACACAAAAGTGAAAAACGTTTTTTTTTTTTTAAATCGAAACAATTTTTTGAAGACAAATGATGCAAAATCGGGACAATTGTTTTGAGAACATTAATTCATTGAAATTTTTTATTTCAATGTACCCACCGCCGCATCGCGCGAGTACCGTGCTAATTTTTATTAATAGCATAAAGTAACAACTAACCAACAACATAAAAAAGTTTTGAATGATTAATCGAAACTTATAAATAGCGGATAAGATTAGTTGTTGCGTTTTATTATTAATAAAAAATTTAGATTAATCTAAACTTTTTTGTTTAGACCACCACCATGAATACATGATACTTAATTCATTATACTAATTACTAACTTTGTCAACCGCAATATTTAACTAAGTAAAAACTTTATGCTTCATCCGATATGGGATTGGAAATAAACTGTATCGCTCACATTCAAAATAGTTAACCAACAACTAATACAAACAAACAGAAACAAAATCACCAAATTAACAGTATTATTTCTTTATTTTATATCTCATTCGTTTTATCTTTATCATTTCATAATAATTTTTACTTTCAATTTATATGTGCATTATACATCACAAATACATATGTAGATGATAATTTGTTCCTTTTTACAATGTGAGATTGGAAGCTTCATACTTCATAGTAACTCTACACAAGTTTCTAAATACGTAACATCTTTTGTTTTATGTAACCTTATGGTAGCAAGTATAGTGTAACAAAGTGGAAGTGCGAAGACGATTGGGTTTGATATTTATCTCGAGTCGTAAGAGTGTTTATTGTTTAGGAAAGAATTGGTAATTTTCTATCAAGTTATAGCAAGATTTTTTTGGGTAAAGGGCTTCATATCCCGGTAAATATATTACTCAAAAAGCGATATGAACATGAATGTGTGATACCACATTGATTACACGGAAAACGCACTAAAATGCGTGACTAAAACTACATGTCTTGGCACCCTAAGAACATGGGCCAAACAACATCAATACGAAGACAAAGTAATAGAGAAAGAATCAACTAATTGCCTACGCAAAAGCCTTACATTATGCACTACAATGTCATGCACTTGTGAGATAGTACAACATTGATTCTTGAATAAACGAAGATTCCTCTCTTGCCAAATAAAGTACTGTGTGAAAAGAAGGACCAACTTAGCAATAACACTAACAAATGATCTCGTAGACAAAATTGGCATAAGCCAATTGAAAATGCCATCCCAGTTTGGCCCAATACTATCCATACTTGCCTTTGAACGCAACAAAGACCAAAGTTGCAAACAAAAATTGCACTCAAAGAGCAAATGATTATGTGAGTCGGGAATACGCTTACAAAAAGGACATAGAAACAGGTTTAAGGCGGTGCTAGCACCCACATCCAATTGTCTCAACATGTCCTGAGTCTTCAGTCTATTCCTCATAATTAACCAAACAAGAAAAGCGTGTCGCGGAATGCAGTTAGAGAACCAAACTACACAAGCCCACTCGACTTCATTACCTCTTGGGCGAACAACATCCCATACTGCGTGATTAGAAAACAGTTGATCGTGATGATGTTCTGTTTTGGAAAGATTTGAATGGAAGTTATAACAAAATTACATATTCGTTTTGCGTACTTCTTGTAAGTGTAGTTCTACAACTTGAAAATGGTACATATTTGTAGTTTGTTTTGGTTATTTATTTACTAAATTAAAAATTTTCCGTGTATGCTTTTCTTTACATGTATTGGAAAGAGTTACCAATTGATCAAACAATTAAAATCAAAAACATTTTTAAAAAGTTAAGCAAGGAAGCATGTTTGTTTGTTTTGTATGCTCAACAAGTGTTTAAACAATATGATTATGTAAACATCAGTGTTAACCGAAAAAACACCACACTTATAATTTTTTTTTTAATTTTTTTTTAAAAGCAACAAATAAAAGGCATCTCACCCCAATTAATCAAGCAGATTAAAAGACGGAGTGACTTAAGAATCCGAAAACAAAATACAAAGGACCGAAAATGTCCTTAAACAACTAAGCCATGCTTTTGAAATAAATCACTAACAAACAAATTTATAGATAAATTTAACAAATTTTTATTTTTTTCCAACCTAGAACAATTTGGTCAAAATCAATTTTTTTTTTTTAAAGTTTTCCCCTTGTTTAAATAAAAAGCTTGAGAAGTTGTACAAATTGTTAGCTTGTATCTCTCATTTGCATTATTTTTTATTAACAATTAACAATGCTAAAGAGATTGCAAGCCAGCAACATAATACTCATCTCACAATGCAAACAGCCTCTAAAAGCATGGTATATAACCAAGTAAGAATTTGATACTCCACCCGATGTGGGATTGCAAAACAAACTGTAGCTATTGACTATGACCAAACATATAAGGGCAAATGATAAAAAAAATATATATATATTATATTTGACACCATTTGCTCTTTTGGGTAGCGAACAAATTTTTTTAATTTTGTGGGTACTATACTTTCAAATTCATCCTCTTTAGGGTATTTTGCGAAATTTTTGGACATTTTTGCCCTCTTAACAAATAAATTTTTTTCCCGAAGGGTAAAAATGTCACATAATACCTTAAAGAGGATGAATTTAAAAATATAGTACCCACAAAAGCAACAAATTTTGTTCGCTACCCACAAAAACAAATGATGACAAATATGATACTTTTTTTTATCATTTGCCCAACATATAAATACAAAATCACACTAATCAGATCACCAAATAAACACTATTATTTCTTTCATATCTCATTCATTTATCTCTTCTAATCATTTCATCACTCACTCAAATTTATAAAATTAAATGACTCATAAACACATTCACGACTTCATAATTATAACCACAATAATCATAATCACAAACCCTAATTTTGTCGTATCTTCTAATTTGATCGACTTCACCGGAGACTACTCGCCGCCGTCGCCTCCACCGCCGTCCCCGCCGCCTCATCCACCTTCGTTATCGTGCGAAAGCGATTTACGAGGTATCAGTAGCTTAGACACTACTTGTGAGATCAATTCTAGTTTAGTTTTTGATAGTGATGTTTATATCGAAGGTTTAGGGAGTTTAGTGATTTTGCCTAATGTTAGGTTAGCTTGCGGTGTTGTTAGTTGCGAGAATGTTGTGAATGTTAGTCACGAGTTTAGGTTAGGGGAGGGGACAGGGATTGTAGGGGGGACGGTGAGTGTTACGGCGACGAACACAAAGCGACACCCGTGGATGGAGTCCCAGTTTAGTCGAGTTAGAGCCATTTATAAATCAAGATAATGAGTCGAGGAAAATAAAATAAGCTAACATAAGCCGAAAGCCATTATGTAAGCCACGAAAATAAGCAGGGAGTTAAGCCGATTACCCATAAGCCACAAGTTCAGTTTTATTTTTCTTTCTAGGTTCTTTTCCCACTAATACGCAACAACAACAATTTAACATCAACCTTAACAATGATCAAGACCCTTAATTCTTTTATACAATCGGTGAAAAAAAAAAAAAAAAAAAAACAACAACAACACTTAATAGGAATTATGACAACGAATATTTAAACTTAATAAAAGAGGGTGAAATCCTTACAATGTAAGATGTTCGAATGGAGTGGAACCGAATCAAAACAAGTCAAACTACTCGTGGTGTTCTTGAATTAATACAAATTGAAACTTGATTAGTACTTTCCTTAGTACCAATTACAAAACCCCTCTATCAATTTAATAAAAAACCCTAACCCTTCGAAACCCTAGTTTTTATGTTTGTGTGTGAAAATGTGAATAAACCTGTAAAACAAATTGCATATATTTATAGATGTAAACAAAGAAGTTAAGACACTAGGATTCTTGGTCTTGAATTGAGGGTGAGAGCCTTTTCTTGGCATGCGTCGATATCCTGACCATACCCCAAGGAACTCATGTGATTGCTATGGTGATAGATGGCTTGGAGGTGGTGACAAGAGTGTTTTGGAGTTGACTATCAAAAGAGGAAGAAAACTTCCATAACCGTGTTTGTTTGTGTGGCGTAGAGAGACAGAGAAAGAGAAGAAGAAAAGGATGGGTGAGGGAGTGGGTTGGGATTAGTTTTATTATTGTTTTATTATAGTACCCCGTGTTTTGTCGAGTCTTCACGTAAACGTATCTTCCCGATACACGTAAAATATAAAAATTATATATTTAGAAACGTTTTCGTAAGCGTAATAATATGGTATCATTATTACTTAAGAATTACATTTGAACTGTTTGCCATTACTAAGTTGGTGTCGGTATGCGTGTGGTGTCGTGTTTTTCTGAAATCACGAGATTACGTCTCGTTTTCGTTCGTAAATCTCCAGTGAGTGATAAAAAGTGATCATTTCACTTTTCTCACTATAAAATATCTATTATGTGTGTTACTGCGTGCTGCAGTGTGCGGGATAGCTTCCAAAAACATCCGTCTAAGCTCACGTATGCTTAAAATTAGAAATCAGACGATAATAAATTCACCTTTATTATTAAAATACTTATCGAAAAATTATATGTTGTTATAATTTTTCCGTCCTCTACTCTCTCCCTTCTTAAAACATCACTCCGACAGTCATTTTTCGCGACCTTTTGCTCCCAAAACAACATAAACATAAAAAAAAGTTTAGAATAATATTAAATCGATGACTATTCGATCCGCCGAGATTGCATATTTATCTATATAATCCCAACTATATAAATAACCAACGACAGAATATCACTTTCAATCATGTATATGTTGTTGCACAAAATACTATATAATTAGGTAAAATATCTTACCTTCATCCGATGTGGGACTCAAAATTAGTAGTAACACCTTACATTATAAAATTTTGACCAAATTAAGTCAAAACAAATGATAGTAATTTCTTGGTTTAAACACAAAAAATTTTGAGAATTTATATAGTTTATCGGGTAGGTATAACTTAATGTTATTTTTAAAGTTAATTGCATTTTTGGTCCCTGTGCTAAGGCCAAATTGCAGGTTTTATCCTTAAAACTTCAAAAGTGCAATGATAATCCCCATTTTGAAGTTTGGATTGCAATTTTGGTCTCGAATAAAGTGTAATGACGAAAATACCCTTTGTCTTATTCGAGAGAAAACGAGGGTAATTTGGTCATTTCACACCGATTAGAGACTAAAATGCAATCCAAACTTCAAAATAAGGACTATCATTGCACTTTCAAAGTTTTAGGGACCAAACCTCCAATTTGGTCATACCACAAAAACCGAAAATGCAATTAACTCTTATTTTTATTAATAACATAAAGTAACAATCAGCCAACAACAAAATACTCCTTTTTTTTTTTTTTTTTTTGAACGAGCCAACAACATAATGCTCATCTCATAATATATGTCACATCCTACCACAATACATAACCAAATAAAAATTGATACTTCACCCGATGTGGGATTACAAACACATTGTATCTACTCATGTTGAACAAATATATAAAGACAAAATCACATTAATCAAATCATCAAATAAACACTATTCTTTCTTTGTTTCATATCTTATTCATGAAATATTATCTTTAAAAGTCTTTTAGGATAAAAAAAAGCCCAAAATAATGGTGCTAGCCTCAACTTATAAGTTATAGCACCACGTTTTAAGAATAAGCAGAAACTCTTTAATATTTATATAAAAGAAAGTATGTATCAATTGCAGACAACATATGTCGTTGCTAATATATTTTCTTTTATAATAGAAAGTTACACATTGCCACCAACGTAATACTTACTTTTAACATATCTTTGCATTATATATTACAGTATATATGTAGGTGAAAATTTGTACCTTTTGCGATGTGGGATTGGAAACTTGATAGCAAGAAGTGGCACATAATACCTTTTATTCTCGTAACCTTTTGATAGCAAGTAAAATGGAACAAAGTGGAGTTGAAAAAACATGTGAAGAGAGATTCTAAAGGTTTGCAAAATGCAATTGAGTTTAAAATTCATTGAGTGGTAAGAGTGTGTTTATTGCTTAGGACTAAATCGGTAACTTTTTTATCAAGTTATAACAAGATTAATATTCGTTTTGCGCTGTTTTTGTATGTGTAGTTCTACGATATGGAAATGGTACGTACTTGTAGTTTGTTTTGGTTGTCTACTAAACTAAAAAGTTTACGTATACACTTTTCTGTACATGTACTAGAAAGCAGGGTGTCTCGTTGTTTTTAATGGCTCTATGCTATAACTACGAGGAGGTTAAAGTAATGGTGAAATATCATGTAGAATAAATGTTGATTAAGGTGTGTATAAACAATTTTATTTTTTCCATAAAGTAAAAATGAATTCTTGAGAACTTAGTTAAAGTGATTTTGTAAAATGTTGTAGGTTTGAGTCTCGCTAATACGTAAAATATTGTTTGAAAACGAAATTTGTATACAACAAAAAATGTGAAAGTATATAAATTACTAATAGTGTGTGTAGCTAGCTATTATATTTTCTTTTATAATACTCCCTCCGTCCCAAAATAAATGTTCAGTTTGACTTTTCGGAGTCAAACTGGTTCAACTTTGACCATCAATATTTTTTTGTGTTAAATTATAATACTTGATAAAAAAATTATACCAATGAAAAACACACTTAAAACCCAATTCATTCATATTTTTTGCATCAAATATTATGTAATACCCATAAAAATAGACAAGATCAAAGTTGAACATTTTGACTGAAAAATCAAACCGACACTTATTTTAAGACCGAGGTAGTAGCAAGTTATACATCCGACCACCATAATACTTACTTTCAACTTAACTATATACTGTTATACACCACAATATATATGTAGATGACAATTTGTTTCTTTTACAACGTGGGGTTAGGAACTTGATACTCCATAGTAGCTCTACACAAGTTTCTATATACATAACACATTTTGTTTTGCGACTTTATGACAACAAGTATAGTGTAACAAAGTGGAGTTGAGAAAATGTGCAAGGAGAGATTATTGAGTTTGATATTATTCTTGAGTTCTAAGACAGTTTATTGCTCGGGACTAAATTGATAATTTTCTATTGATTTATAACAAGTTTACATGTTCTTTTGCGTTATTTTGTTTATGTGTATTTCTACAACCTGAAAGATGGTGCGCATTTGTGGTTTGTTAGATTAATTCTAAAGTAAAAACCTTATATATAAGTTTACTCTTTACATATATAGAAAAGAGTTGACAAAATGATCATTAAAAAAAAAGATAGTATAAAAATCATAACAAAAGGTTATGTGTTTACTCATGCGTGAAATATAGTAACAAACAAACGTATATGCGAGTAAAAAGATTAAGATTTTTTTTCAAAACAATTAAATCTAAATCAAACGGCATTTGAGTTATCTGTTTACGAATTTGCTAGACGAATACCTGCGCAAAGCGACGGTGTATAGCGGTAAATAATTATACATGCGAACTTATGGTTTTGGTGTGACCCTTAATGCAACACTTACGGTTTCAGTTTGTAGTTATTGCGTGAAAAACAAAGTTTATGGATTATAAACGAAATATGATAAAATTTTGATGATTTGAGGATTAAACAATATTTAAAAGCTTGAGAATGTTAGCCCATATTGTATTATCTATTATGTATTTGTAACGGGCCTTAGCCCGATTCTAGAATTCTCTGTCAATCCTTATTTATTTGTACATTGTATTATGGCAATGCAATCAATCAAATTACTCATTCACATAAATGCTATCATGGTATCACGAGCCTAAAATAACCGATCCACAAAACCCTACACTACCGCTCAAAAAAAATAAATAAATAAATAAATAAAAAATAAAAAGAAAAAATCAGCCACTAAGATCATCTTTGTTATTGTGTTGGTGATTTGTGCGACGTCACAATCCGCACGATTTTTATTGTTACTTGCGCGTGTCACAAGTCTTAATTTGGTTATTCGTGCTTGATCACGGATAGGTTTTGCTTTGGTTGCTGCCATCCTCTCGTAAACATTGGTTGGTACTTTTCTGCCTTCGCATGCTTGCTGCAATTTAATTACCCTTCCATTGCTCGTTAACAGGTGGTTGGTGCTTTTAATTCCTTTTTAATTCGCTTTTAATGTGCTTGTTGTCCTTTAATTCATATTGTTTTACCATCCATTACTAAACTTCGATTCATTTGTTTACTACCCATTTATTGCTTACATTGATTCCTTTTTCAATTCGCATTCTTTGTTTACTACCCATTTATTGCTGCCATTTATTCCTTTTTTAATTCGCAATTTATTATCACCAATGACCAGTAACGTTACAATGAATAACCGAAACACTTCACAAGCATCCTCATATGCTCCACACGTTTTTTGGCCACCACATGTTTCATTTTATAATCAGCCTAGCCCAATATATTATCAAGCCCAAACCACTGGTCCGATTATTCCACAGCAGGCCCAAACCACTCGTCCGGTTGGTCTGCCCATCATTCCTCTCGGGTCGGTGGGACCCATGGTTAACTCAGGACAGGAGACTACGCTTCCTCATGCCTTTACTGTCGGGACCCTTCATGATCTCACAACGGGTGCCTCGAATATGGACACAGGTGCGAGCTCACATCTTAATGCTTCAGTTAATAGTCTTAGTCATGTTTTTAATACGTGCATGTATCCGTCCGTCTCGGTTGGTGATGGGCATTCTATTCCTGTCACCAATACGGGTCATAGTATTTTGCCAACTCCCTTTCGACCTCTTCACCTAAATAATGTTCTTATTACCTCGCATATTGTCAAAAATTTAATATTTGTTCGTCAATTTGTTCGTGAAAATAATTGCACTGTTGAATTTGATCCTTTTGTATTTTCTGTTAAAGATTTCATGACACGTCGGGTGCTTCTCCGATGTGATAGCACGGGGGACCTTTATCCAGTCACACCTCCGTCTCCCTTTCCTCAAGCTCTTCTAGTTAGTCAAGATACGTGGCACAAGCGTCTTGGACATCCAGGAAGCGAAGTGTTACGTCGTCTAGTTTCCAATAATTTCATTTAAGAAAAGCCTCCCGTGCTTTGTCATGTCTGCCAGCTTGGCAAACACTTTAAACTTCCATTTGCTAGTTCCAATACTGTGGTTAATGCTTGTTTTGACATCATTCACTCGGATGTATGGACTTCACCAATTCCGAGTCTTTCTGGTTTTAAATATTATGTATTGTTCTTGGATCATTATTCACATTTTGTTTGGGTTTATCCTTTAATTAACAAATCTGATGTTTTGTCTAAATTTGTAATATTTCGTAATTATGTTCACACTCAATTTAAGTGTGAAATCCGGTCCTTTCAGTGTGATCATGGTGGTGAATTTGACAACCGTAACCTACATACACTATTTGCCGATAATGGCATTCAGTTTCGCTTTTCATGCCCCAAAACATCACAACAAAATGGCAAGTCTGAACGGATGGTTCGCACCATCAATAATCTCATTCGGACCTTGCTTTTTCAAGCCAACCTTCCACCAACATTTTGGGTTGAAGCCCTCAATATGGTTGTTCACTTACTCAATATCTTGCCCTCAACTGCTATTGCCAACGAAATCCCTTATACCCGACTGTTTGGCCAAAACCCGAATTATAGCCTTATACGCACATTTGGCTGCTTATGTTACCCCCACTTATATCCTAATCACAAACTTGAACCACGCGCCACACCCTCCATCTATTTGGGTCAAGCTTCAAATCATCGTGGGTATCGTTGCCTCGAATTAAACACCAATAAAATCATCATTTCTCGCCATGTAACCTTTGATGAAACTGTTTTTCCATATGGCACTTCTAAACCAACATCGGCACCCAACTACAATTTCTTGGATGACTCTCCCGATATAAATCCTCCATTCATTCCATCCGCCCCGCTAGCAACCCATCGTGCCTCAACCCACAGACGAGCCAACAACACCAATTCCCGCCAGTCCCAATACTTCCCAACATGACGCAGCCCATGACCAATCACCATCCCCATCACCACCCGCTACCCAACAACATACACCAAATCCATCACCACCCGCGAACCAAGACCAACACATTATCCCAGATCCTCCTCACAACCCAAACCCTGTCTCGATTCATCCCATGGTCACACGATATCGTGTCAGGACTAATCGTCCTACGGAGCGTCTCAACATGCATGTGTCTTCGGTTTCACCATTACCAAAATCTTATCGTGATGCGTTTAATGATCCAAATTGGCAAAATGCTATGCGTGATGAATACACTGCACTTATTAAGAACGGAACTTGGACCCTTGTTCCCCGACCTATGGACACCAACATTATTCGTTGTATGTAGCGTTTTCGCCACAAGTATTTGGCTGATGGCACTCTTAGTCGCTACAAGGCTCGTCTTGTGGCGAATGGTAGGAATCAATTAGAGGGGGTTGATGTAGATGAGACTTTTAGTCCGGTGGTTAAACCGGTACTATTCGGACTGTTCTGAGTTTAGCTACTTCTCGACATTGGCCGATTCATCAACTTGATGTCAAGAATGCTTTCTTACATGGTGATTTATCTGAGACAGTTTATATGCATCAGCCTCCGGGGTTTCGGGACTCTGTGCATCCTGATTATGTATGTTTATTGCAGCGGTCTTTGTATGGGCTTAAGCAGGCCCCTAGAGCTTGGTTTCAACGATTTGCATCTTATATCACTCGGGTTGGGTTTTCTCATCGTCGTTGTGACTCATCGTTATTTATATACAGACATGGGACAGATACTGCTTACCTGTTATTATATGTTGATGATATTGTTCTTACAACTTCGTCTGAGAGTTTGTTACAGCAGATTATTGGATCCTTACATCGAGTTTGCTATGACGATCCGGGTCTACTTAATTATTTTTCGGTATCTCTCATACACGTGATTCTTCGTGGTTGTTTTATCTTAGAAGAAATATGTTACCGAGGTTTTGAGAGAGCACATATGGTTAATTGTAATCCCGTCGGACTCGCTGACACCGAGTCTAAACTAGGGATGATGGTGATCCCAGTCTCGATCCTACTTTATATCGGAGTCTTGCGTGTTCTCTTCAAGATCTCACCTTTACTCGCCAAGATATATCTTATGCAGATTCAGCGGGTTTGCCTTCATATGCATGATCCTCGAGAGCCTCATTTCGGCTCTCAAATGGATTTTGCGGTATGTTGGGTACCTTAGACTATGGGTTACGCTTGTTTGCATCTTCTACTTCATCATTGGTTGCTTATTCGGATGCGGATTGGGTGGTTGTCCTACTACTAGGAGATCAACTTCGTGCTATTGTGTTTTCTTGGCAACAACCTTCTATCTTGGTCCTCTAAGCGACAACCGACGCTCTCTCGTTCTAGTGCAGAAGCATAGTATCGTGGGGTTGCTAATGCTGTTGCCGAGACTTGTTGGTTACGGAATTTACTTCGTGAGCTACACACCTTTATCTTCCGCTACACTTGTCTACTGTGATAATGTTAGTGTAGTCTGCTTATCCTGTAATCTAGTTCAAAGATCAACGCACTAAGCACATAAAGATTGATATTCACTTTGTTCGAGACTTGGTTGCCACCGTCGTTCGGGTTCTCCATGTTCCTTCACGTTATCGGTGATGCGACATTTTCACGAAAGGATTTGCCATCTTGAGGAATTCACTGCTTGAAGTGTCCTGTGTCCTCCCACCGGTGGGGAGTGTTAGCCCATATTGTATTATGTATTTGTACCGGGCCTTAGCCCGATTCTAGAATTCTCTGTCAATCCTTATTTATTTGTACAATTTATTATGGCAATGCGATCAATCAAATTACTCATTCACATAAACACTATCAGAGAATTTGCGAATTTTGTTACCATTTTTAGGTTTTTCAAGTTTCAAAATTTTCAGTTTCAGGATTCAAAAAAAGTAATTCGCTCTTTATATATAGTATAGATTTGTTAAAAAAAAAACTCAAAAAAAGTCATTCGCTCTTTATATATAATATAGATTTGTTCAAAAAAAAATGAGAAGGTACATAAATTGTAAAGCTAATCACTTAACAATATATCCATCAACATTATTGATTAACAAATAGCCACAAACATAAGACTCAATCTCATATTATCAACTCTCCACAAACCACACTATTTAACTAAGTAAAACTTTGCTCTGACTCCCGATATGGGATTGCAAACCTACATAATTCAATGTGATACCTCACATTGTAAAAAGTTGACCAAATATTAATATAAACAAGCATAATCAAACTCACCAAATAAACACTATTCTTAGTATCTCAATTATTTGGTCGCTCAAAATGTATAAAATTTATAAGTTAATCAAATTAAATAAAATTTATAAGCTAATTAAACGTTATAAACTTAAATGACTAATAAAAACATTCACCCCTTCTTATTATAACAAGATTATATATTCGTTTTGCGTTCTTATTAAATGTGTAGTTCTCCAACATAAAAATAGTACGCATTTGTGGTTTGTTATGGTCATTTACTATATTAAGACATTTAGGTATAAGTTTTTCTTTACACGTATAGGAAAGTGTTGACCATAAAATCAAAATTACAACAAAAACTTACGTGAAAGGGCATGTTTGTTAGTGTTGTATGTTGAATAAGTGTTTAAAACAATAAAACTATGTAAATATGAGTAAATTAATATAGTCGTTAACAAACAAACTTATACCCATGCTTAACAATTTTTATTTTATTTAATTTTTGAATTAAGACAGTTAAATCAAAATCAAAAGCTACATTATTTTTATTAAAAAGAAAGAAGAGAAGTTGTATAAGTTATAAACCGATTTCTTCTTTGGCATTATTTTCAACAACAATGCCAAGAAACAACCGCCAACAACCTAGTACTCACCTCACAATATTAACTCACTTCCTACCAGAGTATATAACCGAGTAAAACTTGATACTCCATCGGATGTGGGATTGCAAATTGCAAACACACTCTAAGTTGACCAAATATATAAAAAATATAAGGCAAAATGCATATATATATATATATATATATATATATATCCTCTCAGTGAATAATTGCATATATATCCTTTGTACAAGTTTTTATGCACATAATACAATGGTTTTATGCATACTTTGATATATATGCAATTTTGCATTTTCGAAAAGATATATATG
Organism: Chrysanthemum lavandulifolium; assembly: GCA_022545495.1. Lineage (NCBI taxonomy): Eukaryota > Viridiplantae > Streptophyta > Magnoliopsida > Asterales > Asteraceae > Chrysanthemum > Chrysanthemum lavandulifolium. The sequence goes on from CM040238.1 coordinate 313,374,557, forward strand.
CAAAAGCCCAAATATAAATCAAATCACCAAATAAACACTATTCTTTCTTTCTTTCATATCTCATTCATTCTATCTTTAATCATTTCATCCTTCACTCAAATTTCATTAAAATATCGAGGCTCTCATAGTGAACAGAATAATTAGGCATGATTAGGAAGATGGAGAAAAAGCAAAAGTGTGTTTGTATTGGAAAAGTAGCTTCTTGTCATCAATAATACTAATGAGAATACAGATGACTGGGATGAAAAATCATAAGCTCTCATATGTCGTATTAATAATCAAGAGTTAGCATGTGGGAAATATTGGTTTGAGTTTTGTTTGTTGTTTACAGAAATTTGTAGTATACATTTCTTTCCAACAACTAATGCATTTTAAATATGTTTTGTTTTGGATTTTTTAAATGATAAATAAATACCAATAGATTATATGGGTTTATAAAAAATATACGGAGTAGCTAGTAATCCATTGTCGTCCAGGGGTTAAGGGCTTTCACCCAGGAGACCAGGGTTCAATTTCCGGCAATGAAACTATTTTTTACTTTTAATTTATTTTTGAATGAAACTATTTTTAAATAACAGATTTTCTATCTTTTTAGTCAAAAGTAAGTTAATGTCATGCCTCAAATTTAAAACTTACATTAATAAGACCCTTATTTTCCACAAAATACATTTTTGAAAACAAGGAAAATAGAGATCGCGTTCAAATCGCCTTTTCTCCAACAAAATGTTTTGCAAAACACAAACAAGATTATGATTTTTCCTTTATATATAGTATAGATAGATTAAGGCACTTGAATAATTAATTTATATATAGTATAGATAGATTAAGGCACTTGAAGAATTAATTTGTTTAAAAAAATTGAGAACTTGTACAAATTAATGACTTTATGAAAGTCACCATTATTATTATGAACAATGGTGAGAAACAACTAGCCACCAACATAATATTAATCTCGCAATGCCAACTTTCTTCAAACCATAGTATTTAACCAAGTAAAACTTTGTTACTTCAACCGATATGGGATTACAAACATAATGTAGCACCATATATTCTAGAGTTGACTAAATATATCATCGGGGTGAGTTAATGCAGTAATTTTTATCTAAAGAATAAATCGTCACGCATCTCATCCATTCATTTTTTCCATCAAAAAAAAATACATTTTTCACCTTTTTTTTAAAACAACGCATCTTGTAAACGGCAAACCTTCATTCTACGAAAAATACATCATCGCGACGAGAATTAAATTATCTTTCTATAGATATGCACTTCTATATACTTTCGACGAATATTTTTTTCAAAATTTTCGCCCAATAAAATCACATGTGATTTGTAAAATTACATGTGATTTCACAAGCTACATGTGATTTTAAAAGTAATAAATCACATGTGATTTATCTCGGTAAAAATTTTGAAAAAAAAAAATCATCGAACGTATATTGAAGTGCATATCTATATAAAGATAATTTAATTCTCGTCGCAACGGTATAATTAGTTTCACGTAACAATTAACGGTTTGCGAGATATTTTAATTTTAAGAAAAATAGATGAAAGTGGGTTTTTTTATTTGATAAGAAAAATGAATAGATGATATCGCATGGTTTGTTCTTTAGAAAAAAACTGTTCTGCATTGAACTTTTCTCATATATCAATACAAGCAAACATAGTCAAAATCACCAAATAAGCACGTACTATTCTTTCATATATCATTCATTTATAATTTTTTGTTATATTTCGTTTTCATAATTAGAATATATGATACTGGTATGTTTTTGTGGTTTGTCAATTTTTTCATACAAGATGTGTACGTTTATAACATCCGGCGTGCTTTAAATTAGACCGTCTTAGGCATACAAATCCAAATAGTTCTTTTGGTAGGCATCTTATTTTACGAACAACCTTATATCATGAAAACAGGTTTCGCTTCTTATTAGCTATTCTAGACTTGTGCGGTGTGCCCAATCACCTTTTACATTATTAGTGAAAAACTTGTAACAATTACTAAAATACACATTTGGCTAGAATGTTTGTATCGCATGCCAAACGTAGAAGTTATGCTCATTACGGAATAAGGATCCTTAGCAGTTAGTTTTATACTTTTATGTAAAATTTGAAATGGGCGCAACTTTAGGTAGCAGAAAGAACTTATGATCGATGTTGACAATTGTCCATTCACCTGTGTTTGTCATCCTTGGTACGAAACATTGGCGACTAGTGAACATTTTAGCCTATGGTTTGGGCTAAGTGACATTCATCCATTGCAAAACCCGAAGTGTGTACTTGTTATCATGATTCATAAAGTGAAAATCTTGCTCTACTTTGAAGATATGGGCATATATAGCTAATGTTTGCGCCAAGACGACTTGGCCTTGTAATGGTAGTCATTTGGTGCAGCAACATTAAGATGGAAATAGGCTTCATCACCATTCTCTAGCCTATGCAAAGCAAGCAATTTGAATTTTTGTGCAAGTTAGCAGCAGTTTCTTATCTGAGTTTGAGAGTAACTTTTGATTATAACAAAATAAAGTTTTTTATTCTTATGTATAGGAAAGAGTTGACAGAAATGATACTAAAACAAAAGGATCTTAATAAATAAAGTTAAAACCGCAACTAACTGAATATTGTTGTGTCCTCACTTCAATTCCATAATCATGTAGCAAATCATGCTCCTCTTTACTAATTAAATCCTTCATAATCATTTAATTAGTGACAACCATCACTTCTTCACCACCATCATCTCTCGTTCAACCGTCTGCTAAACACCTAAATGAACTAGAACTAATACAGTATAATGCAAATGAGCTGTGGGTTCAAATATCACTTCGTAAAAAAGAAACTTATATAAATTGATGACTAGCTTTTATATTTGTTTTACTAATTACGTATGATGATTAAAATGTGTAAATAATTTGTGTTTCCCTTAAAAAAGAAGTTAAGAACCTATATTAATTTGCGATTGACACAATGCTCAAGAGTTTTCTAATAACTAAACTCTTGTAACCTATGCCAACCACAAACATAATATCCAATATCAACTAGTAAATCTTTTATAAGCGACACTATATAAGCTAATGAAAAATCTTACCTCCACCTGATGTGAGAACAGAAAATTGGTACAAGTAAACTTTTGCAAGGGTTAGCTCTAAAGACATATAGTAACACCTCATTGTATAATGCAAACATAATCAATCATGTATCAAATCATCTATCATTCATTTTCCGCTAATTTAAATTCACTTGTGATCACCGCATCGGCCTTATTCTGTCACCACCGTCATATCACCAATATTCTGTCATCGTTACTCGTCATTTCACTCAAATTCATTAAATTAAATGACTAAACACATTCACCACTTCCTAATTCTAATCACACTCTCAGTTTAATCACAAACTTTCTAATAAACTATGGGTCTTGAAACAAGTACATATGTGTAGCGTCAATGATTATATAAGTAACTTTAGCATAAAATTGAAGAACTACATTAGAGTTTGTTAAAACCAATGATTTTGTGAATTTAAACCTGGTGCCAAAAAAATTGTGTTCCAAATCTCCTTTAGCCTTATGAAATGCACCTGATGACCTGTAATTCTACATCCGACACTGTTTGGATAACTTATTGTTTGATACAATGAAAGTGCAATAAGTACGCGATATATCATATATGGAATCACACATGAGTACACAATACCTAGTGGCTCACTCAATGAGAAGCCGGCGACAGTGAACTTGAAATTTATACTTTTATTAACACCCCGCGAAGCTTTTATATATAAGGAACCGTTTATATGCATTACAAAGGTTATGTAATAGTCTCCATATAACACAAGAAACAATTACACTACTACTGGCTCGATGAACAATGACATGCGTGCCATGATCATAATAAACCAAGACACAAAAACCAACAAGCCAAAAATAAAAACACAATACATTGACATCTGGAAACAAGTATAGACCTGCTCAATCTCTTGTACCAGTATTGTTTCATTTTTTTTTAATTTATTTATTTATTTATTTATTTTTGCTTTGTATTTTTATATTATAGGCGATCTGGCAGGAGTATCTGAAACTTGAAAAAGTGAGAAGCGAGTTCATTTTCGATGTGAAGCCTTGTAAGATATAGGCATATAGCTAGTGTTTGTGTCAACATGACTTGGCTTGTAATGGTAGTCACTTGGTGCGGCAACGTTAAGATGGAATTAAGCTTCAACGCCATTCTTTAGCCTATATGCAAAGCAAGCAATTTGTATTTGGTGCAAGTTAGCAGTAGTTTCTTATTGGAGTTTGATTTTTTGTTTATGCTTTTAATAGCCCATAATAGTATCAAATAAAGAGTAAACTTTGATTATATATAGGAAAGAGTTGACAGAAATGATACTAAAACAAAAAGATCTTAATAAATCAAGTTAAAACTGCTCACTGCAACAAATTTTAAACCGCCCACTGTGATTTTTTATTTTTATTTTTTGTCACCGCAAAGTAAAATTGAAGACTTGTATAAGTTAATGATTGTTCCGGATTTTATGCTATAAATGCCTTATATACGGTCAACAACCAAGAACGACCATCATCATACCACACACCACAATTTAGCTATCACATAACACCAACATATATTTACAAACATAAATTGTTTTCCCCACCAGACGTGGGTTTCCAAACCCAATGTTCCAAACCAAATACCTTTTACAAAATGTACACTGTCTTCACTTCGCTCAGTTCCGCAATCAAATCTATTCATAATCATCATCTCGCCGATGACCACCACCTAGCTTCTTCTATTACCGTCACTGACAATTCAAACAAATTCATTAAATTAAATGAGCAAACATTCACTACATATCCCTGATATTTTTTCTGCGAATGGTGGTGATGGTGGTGTAAAAGATGGACAAGTGTCCGGTGGAAGTATTTACGTCCACGAATATTGCAACAGTCTCTTTCAATGTTTTTCTGTTTTGGTTTTCATAATTTATGTTTATTTCCTTACTCGTTTTAAAGTTTTGTAAGGTCTAGCATACTGGTCAGTTCATATGGATTAATCGAGTTGCCACAGAAGATTGTTTGTGTCACATATAACATCCAGCTTGTAAATCATACCGTCTTAGATTACAAATCCAAATAGTCCTTATATGGTAGGCATCTCACTTTATGAACCGCCTTATATCGTGGAAAAGAGTTGTGCTTCACATTAGCTATTCTAGACGCCTAGTCACTTTTACATTATTAGTGAAATACGCGATTTGGCTAAAATGTTTATATCTCATATGCCAAACATAGAAGCTATATTCAGAATCAACCGTAAATTAATATAGTCGTTAACAAACAAACTTATACCCATGCTTAACAATTTTATTTTATTTAATTTTTGAATTAAGACAGTTAAATCAAAATCAAAAGCTACATTATTTTTATTAAAAAAAAGAAAGAAGAGAAGTTGTATAAGTTATAAACCGATTTCTTCTTTGGCATTATTTTCAACAACAATGCCAAGAAACAACCGGCCAACAACCTAGTACTCACCTCACAATATTAACTCACTTCCTACCAGAGTATATAACCGAGTAAAAACTTGATACTCCACCGGATGTGGGATTGCAAATTGCAAACACACTCTAAGTTGACCAAATATATAAAAAATATAAGGCAAAATGCATATATATATATATATATATATATATATGCCCCTCAGTGAATAATTGCATATATATCCTTTGTACAAGTTTTTATGCACATAATACAATGGTTTTATGCATACTTTGGATATATATGCAATTTTGCATTTTCGAAAAGATATATATGCAAAAGCCCAAATATAAATCAAATCACCAAATAAACACTATTCTTTCTTTCTTTCATATCTCATTCATTCTATCTTTAATCATTTCATCCTTCACTCAAATTTCATTAAAATATCGAGGCTCTCATAGTGAACAGAATAATTAGGCATGATTAGGAAGATGGAGAAAAAGCAAAAGTGTGTTTGTATTGGAAAAGTAGCTTCTTGTCATCAATAATACTAATGAGAATACAGATGACTGGGATGAAAAATCATAAGCTCTCATATGTCGTATTAATAATCAAGAGTTAGCATGTGGGAAATATTGGTTTGAGTTTTGTTTGTTGTTTACAGAAATTTGTAGTATACATTTCTTTCCAACAACTAATGCATTTTAAATATGTTTTGTTTTGGATTTTTAAATGATAAATAAATACCAATAGATTATATGGGTTTATAAAAATATACGGAGTAGCTAGTAATCCATTGTCGTCCAGGGGTTAAGGGCTTTCACCAGGAGACCGTGGTTCAATTTCCGGCAATGAAACTATTTTTTACTTTTAATTTATTTTTTGAATGAAACTATTTTTTAAATAACAGATTTTCTATCTTTTTTAGTCAAAAAGTAAGTTAATGTCATGCCTCAAATTTAAAACTTACAATTAATAAGACCCTTATTTTCCACAAAATACATTTTTTGAAAAACAAGGAAAATAGAGATCGCGTTCAAATCAGCTTTTCTCCAACAAAATGTTTTGCAAAACACAAACAAGATTATGATTTTTTCCTTTATATATAGTATAGATAGATTAAGGCACTTGAATAATTAATTTATATATAGTATAGATAGATTAAGGCACTTGAAGAATTAATTTGTTTAAAAAAAATTGAGAACTTGTACAAATTAATGACTTTATGAAAGTCACCATTATTATTATGAACAATGGTGAGAAACAACTAGCCACCAACATAATATTAATCTCGCAATGCCAACTTTCTTCAAACCATAGTATTTAACCAAGTAAAACTTTGTTACTTCAACCGATATGGGATTACAAACATAATGTAGCACCATATATTCTAGAGTTGACTAAATATATCAATGGGGTGAGTTCAATGCAGAACAATTTTTATCTAAAGAACAAATCATGCAATCTCATCCATTCATTTTTTCCATCAAACAAAAAAAATACATTTTTCACCTTTTTTTTAAAACAACGCATCTTGTAAACGGCAAACCTTCATTCTACGAAAAATACATCATCGCGACGAGAATTAAATTATCTTTCTATAGATATGCACTTCTATATACTTTCGACGAATATTTTTTTTCAAAATTTTCGCCCAATAAAATCACATGTGATTTGTAAAATTACATGTGATTTCACAAGCTACATGTGATTTTAAAAGTAATAAATCACATGTGATTTATCTCGGTAAAAATTTTGAAAAAAAAAAATCATCGAACGTATATTGAAGTGCATATCTATATAAAGATAATTTAATTCTCGTCATAACGGTATAATTAGTTTCACGTAACAATTAACGGTTTATAGATATTTTAATTTTAAGAAAAATAGATGAAAGTGGGTTTTTTATTTGATAAGAAAATGAATAGATGATATCGCATGGTTTGTTCTTTAGAAAAACTGCTCGCATTGAACTTTTCTCATATATCAATACAAGCAAACATAGTCAAAATCACCAAATAAGCACGTACTATTCTTTCATATATCATTCATTTATAATTTTTGTTATATTTCGCTTTCATAATTAGAATATATGATATCGGTATGTTTTTGTGGTTTGTCAATTTTTTCATACAAGATGTGTACGCTTATAACATCCGCGTGCTTTAAATTAGACCGTCTTAGGCATACAAATCCAAATAGTTCTTTTGGTAGGCATCTTATTTTACGAACAACCTTATATCATGAAAACAGTTTCGCTTCTTATTAGCTATTCTAGACTTGTGCGGTGTGCCCAATCACCTTTTACATTATTAGTGAAAACTTGTAACAATTACTAAAATACACATTTGGCTAGAATGTTTGTATCGCATGCCAAACGTAGAAGTTATGCTCATTACGGAATAAGGATCCTTAGCAGTTAGTTTTATACTTTTATGTAAAATTTGAAATGGGCGCAACTTTAGGTAGCAGAAAGAACTTATGATCGATGTTGACAATTGTCCATTCACCTGTGTTTGTCATCCTTTGGTACGAAACATTGGCGACTAGTGAACATTTTAGCCTATGGTTTGGGCTAAGTGACATTCGTCCATTGCAAAACCCGAAGTGTGTACTTGTTATCATGATTCATAAAGTGAAAATCTTGCTCTACTTTGAAGATATGGGCATATATAGCTAATGTTTGCGCCAGCACGACTTGGCCTTGTAATGGTAGTCATTTGGTGCAGCAACATTAAGATGGAAATAGGCTTCATCACCATTCTCTAGCCTATGCAAAGCAAGCAATTTGAATTTTTGTGCAAGTTAGCAGCAGTTTCTTATCTGAGTTTGAGAGTAACTTTGATTATAACAAAATAAAGTTTTTATTCTTATGTATAGGAAAGAGTTGACAGAAATGATACTAAAACAAAAGGATCTTAATAAATAAAGTTAAAACCGCAACTAACTGAATATTGTTGTGTCCTCACTTCAATTCCATAATCATGTAGCAAATCATGCTCCTCTTTACTAATTAAATCCTTCATAATCATTTAATTAGTGACAACCATCACTTCTTCACCACCATCATCTCTCGCTCAACCGCCTGCTAAACACCTAAATGAACTAGAACTAATACAGTATAATGCAAATGAGCTGTGGGTTCAAATATCACTGTAAAAAGAAACTTATATAAATTGATGACTAGCTTTTATATTTGTTTTACTAATTACGTATGATGATTAAAATGTAAATAATTTGTGTTTCCTTAAAAGAAGTTAAGAACCTATATTAATTTGCGATTGACACAATGCTCAAGAGTTTTCTAATAACTAAACTCTTGTAACCTATGCCAACCACAAACATAATATCCAATATCAACTAGTAAATCTTTTATGTTTACACTATATAAGCTAATGAAAATCTTACCTCCACCTGATGTGAGAACAGAAAATTGGTACAAGTAAACTTTTGCAAGGGTTAGCTCTAAAGACATATAGTAACACCTCATTGTATAATGCAAACATAATCAATCATGTATCAAATCATCTATCATTCATTTTCCGCTAATTTAAATTCACTTGTGATCACCGTGATCGGCCTTATTCTGTCACCACCGTCATATCACCAATATTCTGTCATCGTTACTCGTCATTTCACTCAAATTCATTAAATTAAATGACTAAACACATTCACCACTTCCTAATTCTAATCACACTCTCAGTTTAATCACAAACTTTCTAATAAACTATGGGTCTTGAAACAAGTACATATGTGTAGCGTCAATGATTATATAAGTAACTTTAGCATAAAATTGAAGAACTACATTAGAGTTTGTTAAAACCAATGATTTTGTGAATTTAAACCTGGTGCCAAAAAAATTGTGTTCCAAATCTCCTTTAGCCTTATGAAATGCACCTGATGACCTGTAATTCTACATCCGACACTGTTTGGATAACTTATTGTTTGATACAATGAAAGTGCAATAAGTACGCGATATATCATATATGGAATCACACATGAGTACACAATACCTAGTGGCTCACTCAATGAGAAGCCGGGCGACAGTGAACTTGAAATTTATACTTTTATTAACACCCCGGCGAAGCTTTTTATATATAAGGAACCGTTTATGTACGTACAAAGGTTATGTAATAGTCTCCATATAACACAAGAAACAATTACACTACTACTGGCTCGATGAACAATGACATGCGTGCCATGATCATAATAAACCAAGACACAAAACCAACAAGCCAAAAATAAAAACACAATACATTGACATCTGGAAACAAGTATAGACCTGCTCAATCTCTTGTACCAGTATTGTTTCATTTTTTTTAATTTATTTATTTATTTATTTATTTTTGCTTTGTATTTTATATTATAGGCGATCTGGCAGGAGTATCCGAAACTTGAAAAGTGAGAAGCGAGTTCATTTTCGATGTGAAGCCTTGTAAGATATAGGCATATAGCTAGTGTTTGTGTCAACATGACTTGGCTTGTAATGGTAGTCACTTGTGCGGCAACGTTAAGATGGAATTAAGCTTCAACGCCATTCTTTAGCCTATATGCAAAGCAAGCAATTTGTATTTGGTGCAAGTTAGCAGTAGTTTCTTATTGGAGTTTGATTTTTTGTTTATGCTTTTAATAGCCCATAATAGTATCAAATAAAGAGTAAACTTTGATTATATATAGGAAAGAGTTGACAGAAATGATACTAAAACAAAAAGATCTTAATAAATCAAGTTAAAACTGCTCACTGCAACAAATTTTAAACCGCCCACTGTGATTTTTTATTTTTATTTTTTGTCACCGCAAAGTAAAATTGAAGACTTGTATAAGTTAATGATTGTTCGGATTTTATGCTATAAATGCCTTATATACGGTCAACAACCAAGAACGACCATCATCATACCACACACCACAATTTAGCTATCACATAACACCAACATATATTTACAAACATAAATTGTTTTCCCCACCAGACGTGGGTTTCCAAACCCAATGTTCCAAACCAAATACCTTTTACAAAATGTACACTGTCTTCACTTCGCTCAGTTCCGCAATCAAATCTATTCATAATCATCATCTCGCCGATGACCACCACCTAGCTTCTTCTATTACCGTCACTGACAATTCAAACAAATTCATTAAATTAAATGAGCAAACATTCACTACATATCCCTGATATTTTTTTCTGCGAATGGTGGTGATGGTGGTGTAAAAGATGGACAAGTGTCCGGTGGAAGTATTTACGTCCACGAATATTGCAACAGTCTCTTTCAATGTTTTTCTGTTTTGGTTTTCATAATTTATGTTTATTTCCTTACTCGCTTTAAAGTTTTGTAAGGTCTAGCATACTGGTCAGTTCATATGGATTAATCGAGTTGCCACAGAAGATTGTTTGTGTCACATATAACATCCAGCTTGTAAATCATACCGTCTTAGATTACAAATCCAAATAGTCCTTATATGGTAGGCATCTCACTTTATGAACCGCCTTATATCGTGGAAAAGAGTTGTGCTTCACATTAGCTATTCTAGACGTCTAGTCACTTTTTACATTATTAGTGAAATACGCATTTGGCTAAAATGTTTATATCTCATATGCCAAACATAGAAGCTATATTCGTAATCAACCAATAAGGAAGTTTGGAATTCCCTTGGCTCTGTAAAATAGTTGGTCGGTAGATTTTGAGATAAGCTTTGCAAACATTGCTTTAAGTTGCAGACGTTGTTGGTTTGATGGTAAGAGCACTTCCAGTAATAACGCCGAGACCGGTGTTAAATTGAAAGTTGCCGGCGTTATATTGCGTTGGTCGTTGGAGGAGGGGCGTTTACACGGCGTTAAATGGGCCAAGTTACCCCTCAACGTTTTTTTTTTTTTTTTTTTTTTCATTTATGCCCTAAATGAGGGTTGTTTTTGTAAATTATTGGAGCGTTAAATTTAACTTAGGAATGTTATTGTTGTGGGTGTTTTTTGGGGATGTTAAGGTGAAATGTTAAAGCTGATGTGACGCTGACGTAGCACGGTGTTAAACTTTAAAATTTGTTATTGATGTACATGCTCTAAGTAGTATATCGTGGCTCTCATAGTGAACAGAATAATTAGGTATGATTAGGAAGATGGAGAAAAAGCAAAAGCGTGCTTGTATTGGAAAAGTAGCTTCTCGTCATCAATAATACTAATGAGAGATTACAGATGGCTGGGATGAAAAAAACTTAGGGGCCGTTTAGTTTGTGAAAAATTTTCTTGTTTTTCCGTTTCCAAATTCCTAGAGAAGGATTGGTTTTTCTTCTCTAGAAAAGAGTTGATAATTTTGAAAACCCGTTTAGATGAATTTATATTTTTCATTTTTCAAAAATGTAAAAAAAATTGACAAAAACGTAAAAAAAAAAAGGGACAAAAATGTAAGAAAACGGACGACAACGTAATGAAACGTATAAAAACGTATAAAATCGAAAAAACGGATCAAAACGTATTGAAACGGACGTATAAAAATTGAGAAAGAAAAAAGTGAGAAGTGTAAAACGAGTTTTTCAAATTTGTAGTTAAAATTTGAAAAATGAGAATTTCACATTTTTGGAAAATTGTTGAAAAAAAGTGTAACTAAACGCATTTTCAATTTTTCCCTTTTCATATGAAAAAATTATGGAAAAATGGGAAATTTTTCACCAACTAAACAGCCCCTTAAGCTCTCATACGTGTTTTTTTTTTTTTTTTTTTTTTTGAAAGGCAATATATTTTAACCAAAACTGAACCAATACAAACAAAGGCATCCACTATATTAACAAGATGTCTAGAAATAGCGGACCCAAGGAAAATTACAAAGAAGCAAAAGACTAAAAAAACAAAAAACTAAGGGGTAGTTTAGTTGGTGAAATTTTTTTCATTTTTTAAGAAAATTTTTCATATAAAAAGAGAAAAATTGGAAACCTGTTAGTTACATTTTTTTCAACAATTTTCAAAAAATATGAAATTCTCTTTCTCTACATTTTAACTACAAATTTGAAAAGCTCTAACTACTCTTCCCATTTTTTTCATTCTCACTTTTTATATGTCCGTTATAATACGTTTTCATCCGTTTTTTTACGTTTTTATCCGTTTTAATACGTTTCCTTACGTTGTCGTCCGTTTTCTTATGTTTTCGTCCGCTATTTTACGTTTTTGTACTTTTTTTACGTTTTCTTACGTTCTCGCCCGTTTCTTACGTTTTCGTCCGGCTTTTTTTTACGTTTTTTGTCCGTTATTTTATGTTTTCGTTTATTTTTTTTTCGTCCGCTATTTTACGTTTTTGTCTGTTATTTTACGTTTTCATCATTTTTTATGTTTTCGTCTTTTTTTTGCGTTTTCACACTTTTTTACGTTTTCGTCAATTTATTTACGTTTTTATCTTTTTTTTACGTTTTCTTTTGTTTTTTATGCTGCATTTCCGTCCGTCTTTTTATGTTTTCATCCGTTTTTTATGTTTGTCCATTTTATTACGTTTTCGTCCAATTTTTACGTTTTCGTCATTTTTTTATGTTTTCGTCCGTTTTATTACGTTTTCGTTTGTTATTTTACGTTTTGTTCGTTTTTTACTTTTTCATATTTTTTTTACGTTGTGGTCCTTTTTACGCCGTTTTTTTTGTTTTTTACGTTTCGTCTATTTTTTTATTTCATCCTTTCATTTACGCTGCTTTTTATGTTTTCGTCCGTTTTCATATGATTTCGTAAGTTGTGTATGTTTTTGTACGTTATTCTATGTTTTCTTACGTTATCTTACGTAAGAAAACGGACGAAACGTAGGAAAACGTTAAAAAGATGGATCAAAACGTAAAAAATGGACTAAAACGTAAAAACGTAAAAACAGACGAAAACGTAAAAAAACTGACGAAAACATAAAACAAACGGACGAAAACGTAAAAAATGGACGAAAACGTAAGAAAGGGGACTAAAACGTAAAAAAGAGATGAAAACGGACGAGAAAGTAAAAAAAAAAACAGATGAAAACGTAATAAAACGGACGAAGACGTTAAAAACAGACGAAATCCTAAAAAACGGACGATACCGTAAAAAATGGACGAAAACGTAAAAAACTGACAAAAACGTAAAAAAAAAAAAAAAAAAAAAAAAAGAGACGAAAATGTAATATAGCATTTAAAACGAAAAAATAACATTTAAAACGTAAAAATAGAAAGAAACATAAAAATAAAAGGGACAAAAACGTAAAAACAGACGAAAGCGTAAAAAACAGCCAAAAACGTAAAATAATAGATGAAAACGTAAAATAACGGACAAAAAACTAAAAACGGACTAAAACGTAAAAAAACATAAGAAAACGTAATAAAATAGGATGAGACGTATAAAATTGACAAAAACAAATGATAACGTACAAAACGGAAAAAAAAAACGGACGAAAACATCTAAAACTATACAAAAACGTATAAAATGAATAAAAACGTATAAAGATTCAATATGAAAAAAAATTGTTTTAAAAAAGAAAAAACGTTTGAAAAGAGTTTCATTTAAACATTTTTCAAACATTTTTTTTTTAAAAGAAAAATATAAATTTATCTAAACGGGTTTTCAAAATTATCCACACTTCTCTAAAAAAGAAAAACTAATCCATTCTCTAAAAATTTAAAACGGAAAACTTTTCGCCAACTAAACGACCAAAAAAATCATTCAAAACAAAAACTAATTGCAAACAATAAATGCTACATGCGACCACAAAAACTTGCTGCACAAAAGAACCACTACCATCTCAAAATTTTTGTTGGACCCACGAACGATAAAAGGATCAACCCATTCCAAAATAACAGTTATTATTGAATTTACAAACACAATCAAAAGTTAGCATGTGGGAATTAAGGGTTAATGGTACAGAAAATATACAAACTTGTCACTTTTTACTATTATGACAATAAACTTTTTTTTTCCTATTAAAAAAAAACTTATTAATGACTATTATTGTAACCAAAAATAGTCATTAATAAGTTTTTAACTAATGGGTTAAGTGATAATTAATTTTGCCACGTGGCATTTTTGGTTACAATAATAGTCATTAAAAAGTTTTTTTGTTTTAATAGGAAAAAAAATAGTTTATTGTCACAATAGTAAAAAATGACAAGTTTGTATTTTTTCAAGACCATTAACCCTATTATTAAACAACTAAATGCATTTTCATAGTCTTAAACAAAAAAGTCTCTGTCCTTTTATTTTTGGTAAAATGGTTATAGCCGGTGAATATATTAAATCAAAAAATTGTACGTACAAAAGAGAGTAGAAATGACTACTCTTTTAAGCAATGTTTTCAAACCCGGTCGACCCGCCGGTTCAACCGGTCGGACCGGCACCGCCACTAAAACGGGTAAAAACCCGGTTTTAAAACCGGTCAACCGTTAGACCCGCGGGTTTTGAGTGACCGGGTCATGAAACCCGACCGGTTTAGTTTTTTCAAAATTTTTATGAAAACCGGTTGACCGGTTAGACCCGCGGTCGAACCGTTGACCCGGTGATCAAACCGTTGACCCGGTCGAAAAAATAAAATATTAAAAAATGGAAAACCGGGTTGACCCGGCGGTCGAACCGGTTGAACCGGTCGAACCAGTGCCCGATGACTCGACCGGGTCGATTAAAAATCCGGTTTTTAAAACATTGCTTTTAAGACGCCTAACCACTTGCCTTGAACAAACCTCAAGAACACGACTACCAAAATATCAAACTAGGGAAAGCATATAACAAAAAAAAAAGCAATACAAAACAAACGTTATTCCCTAGACCAACCAATGCACAATTATGTTACCACGACATCAGTTATGTGCAATTTCCATGTTTCCATCATTTTAGCCACTCTAATATTCTTCTTGAATTTGATAGAGGCTAATTTTAACCTTACAACATCTTATATAGTTGCATACTTGTTCAGCTCGTTGGTCTCCCTTCCAATGTAACCTGCTATTCCGTTCACGCCATATGAAATACGAGGAAGCTGCCAATAATAGACAACCAACAATGCTTATCACGCTCTTACTTTTGGAACGTGGAAGTAACCATGCTACTATGTCATCCCAGTTGGAAGAGATGCCCGAGATATCAGCCAGCTTCAACACTATTTGCCATACGTTCGATGAAAAAGGGCATTTGAAGAACAAGTGCTCGTGGGAGTCGGGTTGCATCTTACATAACGGACACCGAAGTAAGCTCAAACACCGATTCATAAGCCCAACATCCCTAGAATACTTTTGCCGCGACATAAGAATGTCTTTATTTGTTGTAATACTAAAACACCAACTCATAAGTCCAGCATCATTCGAATAACCACATAATATAATGTTATCAAAACACTCGTATAAGTTTATAAGTCCAACCGATATAAGATTACTCAAACACGTAAATAAGTTTGTTTTAGTTATATAAGCTAGTTCATTTGCGATGTGATGCCTTTGAAGATATAGCTAATGTTTGTTTCAATACGACTTGGCCTGGTAATGGTAGTCATTTGGTATGACAACATTAAGATGGAAATAAGCTTCATTACCATTCTCTAGCCTATGTAAAGCAAGCAACTTGAATTTGGTGCAAGTTAGCAATAGTTTCTTATTGAAGTTTGAGTATTTGTTTATGCTTTTAATCTCCCATAATAGTATCTAATCGAGAGTAAATTTTGTTTAAAACTATAATCATGTAGCAAATCATCTCCTCTTTACTAACTAAATTCAGTCATACTCATTTCATTAGTGACAAGCATCACTTCTTCGTTATCATCACCTCGTTCAACCAAATCAACCATCTACCAAAAACTTAAATGAAGTAGAACTAGTACAACATAATGCCAATAAGTTGTGGGTTCAAATATCAATTTGTGAAAATAAAACTTATCTAACTTAATGACCAGCACGATTACTAGCTATTATTGGTGATTAATTTGTTTCTTTAAAAAAACGTGTAAATAACTAGTTTTCTTAAACAAATTTGTGTCTTTTTATAAAGAAGTTAAGAATCAATGTAAATTAATAGTTGACAAAGCCAAAAGAGTTATCTTATATATAACTCTTGTAACCTAAGCCAACCACCAATATGATATCAAATTTCAACATGACAATGGTTTTAAGCCACACTATATAAGTTAGCGAAAAATCTTACCTTCACCCTATGTGGGAACATAAACTTGTATAATGCAAACATAACCAATCACTCGTAATCATCGCATGGGCCTTATTCCGTCACCACCATCATATCACTAATTCATTCATCGTTATTGTCACCGTCATTTCACACGAATTCATTAAAGCATATTACTAAAGAGATGCACTTCTTCCTATTCTAATCACACTCTCAGTTCAATCGCAAACTTTCTAATAAACTGCGAGTCTTGAAACAAGTACACATATGTAGCGTCAATGATTATATAAGTAACTTTAGCATAAAATTGAAGAACCACATTAGAGTTTATTAAAAACAAAGATTTTTTTAATATAAACTTGGTGCCAAAAAAAAAAAAAGAGTTTTAAATCTCCTTGAGCCTTATGAAATGCAACCGATGACCTTTAATCCTAGGTCCCCACTTTTGGATTACTTATTGTTTAATACTTGATAAGGTTTTAAAATGTACCAAGTATTTTTGAGGGTCTTTAAGATGGAATTAAGCCCTTATTTGATCACTTTTGTATCCGTTATTGCTTAATATCGCTCCTTTTCACTTTTAGGTCTCTTGAAGGCAAAACTTCTTTGTCAGAATGGCACTTATTTGGACGAAAAGGCGCGATATATATGAAGAAAATGGCCAAAGTCAAGAATCGAGACACTCAAAAGTCTAGCCTATAAATACAAGGGACGAGGTTCAGTGTTATTTCCCATAATGACGTACCGTCCTTATTTGAGCACTTTTTGTGACGGCTTTTCAAGAGCCAAATTGCTTTTTACACTTGACGGCGAAATACAAGGGAAAGCCGTGATGACGCCGTCGAGCACTTTTGTGACGGCACAACCACAAGGTGACGCACAGCACAAGGTGATCAAGACTATCACAAGATGCGCGCCAAGTAGTTGATATTGTTTTGGCCATAACTTTTGCATACGAACTCGGATTTAGGTGGTTCAAAAGCCCACGCGACCGAACGAGAAAATCTACAATTTGTTGAAAAATGGTCGTGACGTCGTCACTCTATAAGTGTGACGCCGTCACTTTTGCCGACGTAAAATCGCCTATAAATATAACATTATAACTTCACTTTTGTAAGCCCTAAACCCTAAGTCCGATTCTGTGGTTTAGGTAGGTGTTTTTCCAAAGAACTTAAAGGGTTTCAAACACTCTATAAACATCGTAATGGTTTGTTTGTTAATCCAATCCTATGGTATGTCTTCAATTATCATAATTGTTGCTTGCTCTTCATTAATTATGCTTGGCTAATTCACCTTGTGTTTGCTTATGATTGTATGAAACTTGTATATAATTAATTAGATCTTATTGATTTCTTAGTGATGCTTGTGTCTATCTTCATCATTAGGGTGTGACAATTTCAATGAGTCTAATTGGTTTAGTTTATAATTCTTGCACCCTACTGCCTCTTGTTTGATTGGTTGTCTCTTATCTTAATTGTAATTAGCTTAGAGTGCGACTAGGCTATCGTTGTGTTTAATACTTGATAAATCTTTGATAGTTTATGAATGACTTGGTGGATTTCGTTTACTAAACCAAAGATAACCTTAAAGTTAGTTTATGAATGACTTAGTGGATTTTGTTTACTACACTTAAAGGTGACTTTAAAGAGTTAGGGAATGCACACCTTACGACCTTAGAAAACACAACGCGTTAAGAATAAGGACGTGACAATTCAACCATCAATAGGACGTGACAATTCAGTAGGTAGAATTAGATAGCTAGCAAGGAGTAATACATCATAAGTAGATACGCTCACGCATCGGTAGACCCCTAATTTAGTTAGTACCTTTTGGGATAGTTGACTAGCAACTAATTCCACCCTCCCTCCAAAACCGAGATTCATAAAATATAAAAATACAAAAATAATCATCCTCATCTTTAGACTTAAATCGACATATACTTCACCTAACGACACTATTCCCCAGAGAACGATATCAATACCCGTGGCTTACCCTAATACTACACTACAACGATTAGGTTCATCGCCTAGGTGTTATAAAACTTGCTCGAGAAAAGGAAGTTCCTTTGACCCCGAACGACGCGTAGCGTTATCAAGTTTTTGGCGCCACGCCGGGAATAGTTATTGTTTAGGCTTGATTTCTATCTCGCTTAGGTCTACTCACAAGATTCCTATCAAGTGAGATTTTTTCTTTTATTAGCTTCCTTGTAGTCTATCCCCCTTCTTTGTGCCTTTGTTCGTAAAACTTGTCCATTGACTCTTCCGTTCACCATTATGGAGAACGCGAATCCACTATATCCGCGATTAGGTTTTTTCATAAGAAATTATGATATTACTAAAGCGGATTATTCAAGATGGTGGGAAGAAAGTAACCAAGTCCATAAACCTTTTGAGGGTTTCACCATTCCATCAAGCCCACAAAATACCTCATCTAGTGAAACCTATGCTTCAGATGAGCCTTCACCTAGGATAGACTTTCGTGAACAACCTCCATGTTTAGAAACTATTGTTAGTAAGGCCCTTAGAGAACCGACCAAATTTGTGAAAATATTATGGAAAGCAACCAAGCATTAAACCATAAGTTGGATCAATTACTAAGTTTGGTTTCATCACGACCTAAGGAAATAGCACATGATGAGCATATAGATGATGTAGATGTGATTGAGGATAAGGTGAAAAGTCTAGACCCACAAGGTATCCCACAAGTTCCACCATCATTTAAGGCATACACACCGCACGTGACTTACCCTAAGTAGTAGAAGAGACTTTAGGAATCCCAATGGAGGTAGAACATTTGAACCAAACGCAACTCGAGAATATAGGTTTGAATACTTGTAGTCTCGCCTTACTCTTAGTTCTAGGAATTTCATAGTGTTGATGAACCGAACCTCAATCTTTACTTCCATCCTTAAATAAACGAGGAACCGACCCACCCATCAACCAATTTAGTCCGGTAGTTTTAGGATGAAGGAAGCCATTCACACACCCCTTCACCTCACGTGGCATATTTCCACCCTAAGGGTGTGTATCGCTACTATCACCCGCACTTAAACTTAAGTGTAGGAAAACTTCCCTTTATCCGTTAAATAAGGGTAGAGTCGCTCGTGACTCAACAAAAACAAGCGCTTTCGGGAGGCAACCCATGTGTATTTGTTTTTCATTTTCATTTGTGTGTCGATATCTTTTATTGATTGTTTATTCTCATGTTTGAATTTGTAAAATGCTTTATTTTGTCTTTAACCTCGCCTTAATTACATATAAAGGTATTTTACATAAGGATAAGTGTAGGAGGATTACACACGCTTTCAAAAGAAACGTGAACATGAGAATTACAATTATTTAAAAGATATACATGTGTGTTTGTTCGAGTCAAATGCTTGTATCGAGTCATAATGGATGTTATTGCGTGAAATTTTTCCGATTTTAAAGATATAAATTTTCCATAATTTTTTCCGTAAAATCGCACAGCTTTTTTATGATAACCGACGGCGTCAGATTGCAACCGACGGCCAGAGGAGTAGAAATTGCTCGACTACTTTTTCTCGCTTTTCGAGCTACTTATAAATTTTGGAATTTTCTGTGTCTTAATTTTCTAGAAAATCTGCAAACATCCATTCCACAAGCATTATATCTTATTTAAGTCCGAATTACATCTTGTTGTGATTTTTGTTTGTTCGGTTTGATGCGTTGGGTTGTTTGTTTTCTTCAAGTGTGCGTGTTTTATTTATCAAGAAGAAGATACATAAGATTGGAAGGAGCTTTTCACGCAACATTCTTCTTGAAAGGATTTAACCACTACTTCACACACGGATCCTACCGAGCTAATCGGGAGTATTAGTTTCTTTCGCTTTTAATTACCTTCCATTATCATAACTTTGATATTTCGGGAACATTGGGGACAATGTTCGCTTTAAGTGTAGGAGGGAAAATAAAACGGAACTTTGAAACTATGCTTATCCTTGATTATTTGCTTTGTCCAATTGTATTTGTGTAATAAACCATGAGAAAATGTCGGTTAGGGTAATTTTGGCACCAAATTTAAAATTTTCATGACATATAGGAGTGGGCCATTAGTCTTAACAAAAGCGCCTCATGGATAGGAAGTTGCATGACTAGCACAAAACCCTTTACCACCTAAATTCCACCCAAAATGCGAGGATCGCCTTAGATTAGTAGGAATTAAAGCATTCATCTTTAATGCTTAGAGTGTGAACCGTAGTATATTAGATTCTAGAACTTGTTTTGTGATGCATTCCGAGATCGCTAGTAAGACTACACTTGTGTAGTTAGGAATAACTAAATGATAAGAGGCATTAGGATAACCCTTGTTTGATACCCGTAATATAATTACTTCTTCCACATCGGTTGAGTAATTCCCCACACCCTTTGCGTTGTACTCATCTTTAGTACACGATACCCTAGTTAACCCCTCGAGCCTATCCTTTTCGCGGTTCTCGTGATGTTTCGGTTTTTCCGAATATCAATGAAGAGCATTGTTTACACCCCACCCCAAATATACACCCAAATCGCCTTAGCCTACCCCTTATGCACTCACTTTTAGTGCATTATTGTTATCACCCTAAACCCTTAGTTCAATTATCTAGTTGCTTGCATGAGTTGCTAAGTCGAGTCATATCCTTTGTATACGCTTTGGGACGATTGGGATTCATGGGAAAAGTTAAAGTTTATGAAATGACGGAAGGGAACGTTAAATTCAAATTCCCTTTGTTTGCGTAATAATGTACCCCAAGTGTTTTGATCTTTTCAATTCGGGTCAAATTAGTGTTAGAGTAATAAAACTCAAGTGTAGGGATATGCCTATAAATCCCTAGTATTTTGATGTTACCGTAGAGGATGGTAGAGTAAAAGTGTATGAAAAAAAAAATCGAAAAAAAAGAAAAGAAAAAGAAAAAAATAGAAAGAAAAAAAAAAAAAAAAAAAAAAAAAAAAAACATACGGCTACCATCCTACATCTATCCTTTAAATTTATGTTTGTTTATTTCGTTATCTAGAGTTTAGAGTGTCGAGTCTTGGCTTAGCAACGCCATTCTTCGTATGCATTTAACATAGAGATTTTTGACTTGCCACCACTAAATAGCCTATCCCACCAAACCCTTTGTTTCCTACCGTAAGCCTAACATTACAACCCTTTAAAAGACCTCTTTGATAGTCTTTCCTAGGTGCTTACGCCAAAGCGATGGAGGTTTGATCTATTCTCAAGCCTATGGTAATCTATGTACTAGGACCGTTAATGAGTGTTTATCTTCCATTTCCTATTTGTTA
Source organism: Chrysanthemum lavandulifolium (assembly GCA_022545495.1). NCBI lineage: Eukaryota > Viridiplantae > Streptophyta > Magnoliopsida > Asterales > Asteraceae > Chrysanthemum > Chrysanthemum lavandulifolium. The sequence continues at coordinate 313,396,398 of CM040238.1, forward strand.
TATTTCATATACACCCGAGAGAGATGTGAGTATCCAAACACCCCATGTGAGGTGCTAGTATGTATTTCCGTGCTTGTTATGACTTTTATGGGCTTATATGTGTTGTGGACCGTTTTAAATCAATGCTTCATGACCCCTAACTTATAAATTAATTGGTTAAAGCACATTTGCTTGAGGACAAGCAAATACCAAGTGTAGGGATATTTGATAAGGTTTTAAAAGGTACCATTTTGAGGGTCGTTTAAGCCCTTATTTGATCACTTTGTATCCGTTATTGCTTAATATCGCTCCTTTTCACTTTTAGGTCTCTTGAAGGCAAAATGCTGGAATGGCACTTATTTGGACGAAAAGCGCGAATATATGAAGAAAATGGCCAAAGTCGAATCGAGACACTCAAAGTCGCCGAAATACAAGGGACGGCGTCAGTGTTATTTATGACGCCGTCGGAGCACTTTTGTGACGGCTCAAGAGCCAAATTGCTTTTTACACTTGACGGCTTCGTGTTTTAAAGCCGAGGGACGCCACAACCACAAGGTGACGCCACAAGGTGATCAAGACTATCACAAGATGCACGCCAAGTAGTTGATATTGTTTTGGCCATAACTTTTGCATACGAACTCGGATTTAGGTGGTTCAAAAGCCCACGCGACCGAACGAGAAAATCTACAATTTGTTGAAAAATGGTCTTGACGTCACACTCTATAAGTGTGACGCCGTCACTTTTGCCGACGTAAAATCGCCTATAAATATAACATTATAACTTCACTTTTTGTAAGCCCTAAACCCTAAGTCCGATTCCGTGGTTTAGGTAGGTGTTTTTCCAAAGAACTTAAAGGGTTTCAAACACTCTATAAACATCGTAATGGTTTGTTTGTTAATCCAATCCTATGGTATGTCTTCAATTATCATAATTGTTGCTTGCTCTTCATTAATTATGCTTGGCTAATTCACCTTGTGTTTGCTTATGATTGTATGAAACTTGTATATAATTAATTAGATCTTATTGATTTCTTAGTGATGCTTGTGTCTATCTTCATCATTAGGGTGTGACAATTTCAATGAGTCTAATTGGTTTAGTTTATAATTCTTGCACCCTACCGTCTCTTGTTTGATTGGTTGTCTCTTATCTTAATTGTAATTAGCTTAGAGTGCGACTAGGCTATCGTTGTGTTTAATACTTGATAAATCTTTGATAGTTTATGAATGACTTGGTGGATTTCGCTTACTAAACCAAAGATAACCTTAAAGTTAGTTTATGAATGACTTAGTGGATTTTGTTTACTACACTTAAAGGTGACTTTAAAGAGTTAGGAATGCACACCTTACGACCTTAGAAAACACAACGCGTTAAGAATAAGGACGTGACAATTCAACCATCAATAGGACGTGACAATTCAAGAGGTAGAATTAGATAGCTAGCAAGGAGTAATACATCATAAGTAGATACGCTTCACGCATCGGTAGACCCCTAATTTAGTTAGTACCTTTTGGGATAGTTGACTAGCAACTAATTCCACCCTCCCTCCAAAACCGAGATTCATAAAATATAAAAATACAAAATAATCATCCTCATCTTTAGACTTAAATCGACATATACTTCAACCTAACGACACTATTCCCTAGAGAACGATATCAATACCCGTGGCTTACCCTAATTACTACACTACAACGATTAGGTTCATCGCCTAGGTGTTATAAAAACTTGCTCGAAGAAAAGGAAGTTCCATGTTGACCCTTTACGAACTGCGAGAACCGATCTCAACCATTAAATATTTGATCAATGGTTATAAATAATGATGGCACAAAAGTAATAAATTGAAACTTCATGTCACATTTTAGAAAAGGTGAAAGGGCTTTTAAGTAATTTTGCCTAGCTCTCAAGATAACTTCCAGGCCATTTATTTCTCTCTCAAAATTATCTATCACCCTCTTTTAACCTAAAAGGCACCCACCTTATTTTCTCAAAACCATGCCGCCACCAAACTTTTGTGATTGACCATCATTACCGGACTCAAGGACTGTCATCACCATCATTAGGTTCCAACGGTTGATGTAATCACTAAAGATCGTGATTCTTTAGAGAACGCGATTTTGATTCTAGACTATGCAAGGGTTATACCATGACCATCAAAACCGCCATAAGCCACATCGATCTATGATATGATGGGTTGATTTGAATACGTAAGTAATTCTTCTTTTATGAGTTTTTTTATTAATTGTTGTTGAGAAAATCTTATATGACCGATGAATTTATTTTATCATGATCTTTCTGAACATAGTTTCTCAATTACAATATTTCTCGATTGATAATTAAAATATTGTTTGTATCAATTGAAATAAAAGAAGGACTGAAAGATTGAAGTACTTGTCGTCCTCGATGCATAAATTCATAAATTGTTTTTGTTTTCATTTAATAGAAAATTGCAAGAATTAATAATCATGAGACTTAATTAATCGATAAAATAATCTTTGTAACTTTATTTGGTTTGACGTCATATCCTTTGAAAGTTAAGGAATTATAGTATTGTGATTTAAAAGTCTACCAACTTTTTTTTTTTTTTTTTTTTTTTTAATTTTATTTTCTTGCAAAAATTAGGTAAAATGAGATTATTGTTTAGATTGTACCGTACTTTTTTTTATTTGTAGATAGATAGATGTATGAATACAAAAGTTATATTGCTGGGCCATAAACAAAACATAGGCTAACATTAAAAATTGAAACAAAGTGTAATGCTTGGCTCTGGATTCAAACCTAGTTTGTTTGGAATTTGCTATGTGTTTTTAAGCCAAATTAGAAAGTATGAATATAAAAGTTATCTTGTCGGGTCATATGTGTTTTTACAGTTTCTAATTTGATCCTTTTTATGCATAGAAGTTTAAATGTATAAAAAGTGCGTATATGTTTTTTACAAGTCTATGAAAAATGCATGTGGTTTTACAGTTTTCAAAGTTCACATGTATTCATAGTGCACATGTGTTTTTACATTTCCGAAGTTTAAACTCAATGGAGTGCATATGTGTTTTACTTGTTTAGAATGTGATTTTTGTGTTGTCATTCCCAGCACATACTGGATAGCCATTTTATTCTTTATTTTTTTTTTACTATTACATTGAGCATGGTTGAGTGCATATGTGTTTTACTTGTTTAGAGTGTGATTTTTGTGTTGTCATTCCCAACACATACTAGATAGCCATTTTATTATTTCTTTTTTTATTATTATTACATTGAGCAAAGTTGAGTGCACATGTGTTTTACTTGTTTAGAGTGATTTTTGTGTTGTCATTCCCAGCACATACTAGATAGCCATTTTACTCTTTACTTATTTTTTTATTATTACATTGAGCATGGTTGAGTGCATATGTGTTTTACTTGTTTAGAGTGTGGTTTTTGTGTTGTCACTCCCAGCACATACTAGATAGGCATTTTATTCTTTATTTTTTTTACTATTACATTGAGCATGATCATATAACTTTGTCGGGTTATTTTAATTTTCAATTTTATATATTTAAATGAGACAATTTTGTTTAGTACTTTATGTGTGTTTTAATTGATCTTTGTTTTGGTTGATTAAAGTTTAACTAGTTCTTTTTTTGTAATTATATTTTTGTTTCAGTACGGATGACTCAATCATAGGAAAGACAGCGTGTGAGGAAGGTGATCAACAAATAGGAAAGACTGCGTGTGAGGAAGATGATCAACAAATGCGTTTGCCTTTTTAGAGAGCGTGCACATATGTTATCGAAAGCGTGCATATATGTTTTTGGAAGATGTGCATATATTTTGTAATAAAATTGAATACAAGTGTAAAAATTATTTGTGATAAAGTTGAATATTATAAATATAGTAATACAATTTGTAAATTAGAAATTGCCGTGCATAAACAACATTATTTGTGTAATCGTTAAAGTTTAGTGTTTGTATTTATATTTATGTAGTATTTTTAAAAGATACACGTGTATACACAAAACACATATGCATAAACGAAAAATAAAATTGTCATGATGTAAACTTTTTACAAAACACATACGCAATATAATGCATTTTTGAACATGCATAATGCAAAAAAAAAAAAAAAAAGAAAAAAGTCCTAAATTCTAAGAGAAGAAAACGGTTTTCATTAAAAATTCAAATTTTTTAAAAATGTAATTTTACTATTATAACTTTTTGAATTAAATAATAAAAATAAATATCTAAAAAATCGATTGGTTGATGCTGGTTCTCGCAGCTTCGACCTTTCTTGGTTCGAAAAGAACCCTTCCATATATATATATATATATATATATATATATATATATATATATATATATATATATATATATATATATATATATATATATATAAATATCTAAAAAACTGATTGGTTGATGCCTGGTTCTCGCAGCTCTCGACCTTTTCTTGGTTCAAAAGAACCCTTCCCTATATATATATATATATATATATATATATATATATATATATATATATATATATATATATATATATATATTTTTTTAATTTTGTTACTTTTTGGATCAAGCATTGCATTTTTTTTTCAAGAACAAGTCTTCTCTTGTAAACCTGCCAATATCATTTCAAACTTTGTTAAAAACAACGTTTTTTAATAAAAACCTCGCCTCGAAAAATTTGTGTTCTAAATCTCCTTTAGCCTTATGAAATATACCTATTCACCTTTAATCCTTGGTCCACCAATGTTAGGATCACTTATTGTTTGATACAACGAAAGTGCGATAAGTATCACACACACGACAACTAGTGGGCTCGCTCAATTAGAGGGCGATAGTGAACTTGAAATTTATACTTTTCTAACACCCCAGCGAAGCTTTATATATATAACGAATCGTTTCTATACGTACAAAGGTTATAGAATAGTCTCCATATATATAACGCAAGAAACAAATACACTACTATTGGCTCGATGGACCATGACATGCTATGATCATAATAACCAAAACACAAAAACCGACACACACGCCACAAAAAAAACATGATACTACGACATTTCGAAACAAGTATAGACCTGCTCGATTTCTTGTACCTGCATATAAACGCGATTGCTGAAACATTCTTCACCTCTTTTAAACTTTAAGATAGAAACAAGTTTCATCACCATTCTTTAGCCTGTGCAAAGCTAGAAATTTGAATATGGTGCAAGTTACTAGTAATCAAATTCATTCAAAATCATTTCATTAGTAACTACCATCACTTCTTCGTCACCGTCACCTTTTTGTCACCATCACCTCGTTGAACCAATAAATCAACCAACTGCCAAAAAGCTAAATATTTGCACTAAAACTAGAGGATTGGTACATCCACATACATTTTACAAAAACAAATTCACACAAAAGATGTGTCAACATGTGATTGGTGTGATGAAAGAGAAGAAGGAGAAAGTGTATGAAAATACACCAATCACATGTTGCCACCTCCTTGTGTTGATTTGTTTTTATAAAATGTATGTGGATATAACAATCATCCTAAAACTAATACAACATAATGCAAATAAGTTGAGGGTTCAAATATCAATGTGTGAAAAAAAAAGAACTTATTTAACTTGATGACTAGCTATTATTTTGTTTTACTAATTAGATATGCATGATGATTGGTGATTAAAACGTGTACATACATATCAACAAATGTCATTGTTTAAAATGATTAAAACGTGTACATACAAAACGAAAACCAGTGGCATTGTCGTATGCTCCACTTTTGTTGCCGATGTAAAAAGTTTAAGAATTGATGTAAATCAATGATTATTGTAATTCGTCGGAGTTACCCAATTAACTCTAATAAATTACACCAACCACCAACATAATATTAATTTTGAACTTGTCAATGCCTTACACGCCACGCTATATAAATAGATGAAAAGTTTTACCTTCACCCGATGTGGGAACAGATCATTGATACAAGTAAACTTTTGCAAAAGTTAGCTCTAAATACATATAATAGCACCTTAGATTGTATAATGCAAACATAATCAATCTTTTATCAAATAATCTATCATTCTAATTAACATTCCTTAGTGACCATCGCACTGGCCTTATTCGATCCGTCACCACCATCATATCAACAATTCCACCACCGTCATTTCACTCAAATTTCTCTTGATTAAATGACTAAACACATTCACCACTTCCTAAATCTAATCCCACTCTAGGTTTGTGTAGCGTTAGTGATTATATAAATAACTTTAGCATAAAATTGAAGAACTGCATTAGAGTCTATGGTGGCTCGCTCAATGAGAGGGCGATAGTGAACTTGAATTTATAATTTTCTAACACCCCGGCGAAGCTTTTTATATAGAATGAATTGATTATGCACGTATAAAGGTTATGGAATAGTCTCTAAATAACAAAAGAAACAAATACAGTACTATCGGCTTGATGAACCGTAAGATGCCATGATCATAATAACCAAAACACAAAAGCTACTCTTGACTACGAGTCTACGATCCGTGTTTCCGAAAACACAAGTCTTCCAACAAAGTTCCATACTGACCATGTGCACCTTCATGATGCGAGAAGGTCTTCATTTTCAGCCATACTTGTTTCGCGGGGTATGAACATTCAGAAAACATAAGTTTCATTCGGACCACTTCAAAAATCAGCTACTCTTGACTACGAGTCTACGATCCGTGTTTCCGAAAACACAAGTCTTCCAACAAAGTTCCATACTGACCATGTGCACCTTCATGATGCGAGAAGGTCTTCATTTTCAGCCCTACTTGTTTCGCGGGGTATGAACATTCAGAAAACATGAGCATGTGAGCGTCTATTTGGGACTTACGGAAGCTGCACAATGCATCATTTTTCTGCTCCCATGTTCGCAGTTTGTCCTGCGTTTCATGAAGAGATTCCAGTTATAGTATATATACATACTACAGTAGGCTTTTTGTTTCGAGTTTAAACTTATTCATCATAGTTTCATACCACATTAATACATGACAAGCCATCATACATGATACATTCGTCAAACTATTTGGATATGATATATTATAATAAGATAAAAAAGAATCCATTGTCGTCCAGCTGTTAGGATATCTGGCTTTAACCCAACCCGGGTTCAATTAACGGCAATGGATTTTTTTATTATTATTATTTTTTTTTTTTGAATGAAACTTTATTAATCTACAGTTTTTCTATCTTTTTTAATCAAAATGTAAGGTAATGTGGTGCCTCAGATTTAAAAGTATATAGTTAATAATAAGATGTATATAGGGTAAAAGTCATAATTATGCATGGAAATAAGAACGCAAACATACTCCGTTCATGACTTTAAATTAAGCTGTTTGGAGCATATATGTCTGGAATATATTGCTATAGAGATGGATTCTAATTTAATATACTAGGTTATTATTTGTTGTTATTGTTTATGTAAACATTGTACAAAAGCAATTAACTTGGCTCTTGAAAATCTAAAACTCCATTCGTAGAATCAGTTTTTAACTTGGCTATGGAATATATGTAGATGAAACTTTGTTCCTTTTTGCAATATGGGACTCGAAGTTTGATACTCCATATATAGCAAGGTCGTAAAAATCCTGAATCGATAGTCGGGAGGGCGATCGTCTTGTAGGGATTAATCAGTTTAGGCGGGATTAATCAGATTCACATTTCGTGCAAGTTTTTGGTTTTTTTTGGGTAAAGGGGAGTAATCCTGCACCCTGGTAAATATATTAACCAAATAAACGTTTAAGAACAATGGATATGAGTGAAATCTCATATCTCAGCCCGTTACATAGGCAAAAAGCTTACATAACAAGATACTTCCTATTTTCTAAACAAGAAAACAAACCACTACACAAATGATAACAAATGACACAACGAAATAAAATTACTTCCTAGGACCTTGAAACTTTGTGCCATACATGGCATTAAAGGCATCCAAATTCCCTGGAAGATCACGAACCTGTTTCGCATATTCATCGAAATCATAGTCATCATACTCATCTTCAAACTCTTGGCCACCACCAAATAGATTAGCAGACTCATCAAATGGGTTAGCAACAACCTCATCTTCAGAATCGGACACCTCAATCTCTCCCACTTTAGAAAAATGGTTAACTCTCTTAGTAGAAGAGGTAGACGGAATAGGTTGACCATCATCATCTACAAGAGAAGCTTTCCCATCAATAATTAGCTTTTCAAGCTTACCAATTTTCTCAACTATGGGAGTAGAACCGCCATCCATTGTTCCTATTGAATCACTCACAAGTGGTACATGTGATGTAGAACCGGTCTTAATCAAACCATCCTCATTAACCTCCATTGTACGACCAAGATCCACATCTCAGAAGGCCGATATTAAGAGCATCAAAAGGGTTTGATGTAGCAACTAGTTCACCTTTCCACTGTACTTGCCTCATTAGAAAGTTTCTTTTTGTAGATGCCATCGGTTTAGGCCTCCAAAATTTGGTTTTGGCTTGTTGTCGAACACCACCAATAGGCCGAGTTTGAGAAGTAGTCACACTCTTCCCTTTATTCTTACGATTCGAACCTCAATGAAACCTCTTCATGATTATCCACGGATTAAACACCTTAGTCGCTACATTAATGTCATTACGAACCGTCTCCTTAACACATTTCGGACAATCTATAAGAGAATGCCCAAAAGATTTACAATCACCACAATGAGGAGGCTTCCATTCATATTCGACGTTAATAATTTCCGTAGTATATCCACTTCCATTCTCTTTTGAATTGCCATAGTAACTTGGCTCTTTAATTCGTAATCCGAGCTTAATTCAACTAAGGCATGAGCAAAACTAATACGACCCCATGGATCAACACACATAGAGCTCGTAAAGCATCCAACATGATAGGTTTCCTACTTGTGTAGCAATCAAGCTCAAACCATCCTCGAATATGCAACTAAAGGAACTTTGTGCATTTTAATCCAAACCGAACCTTGGTTACCTCGTTTCTATTAAGAGATAAGGAAGGAGTCCATTTATTAAGGATAATAGGTAATTACGGATTAACCAAGGACCTGCTTTCCAATACTCTATCCACACCATCTTTAGTAGCAAACTTAAAAGAAATACACCATCACCATTTTTCATTAACTTTGCAACCCAAATTTACCCCACGTATTAGTAACATAACTTTTAACATTAGGGAAAGCAATCGTCTTACCAAGAAAGTATCCGACCAATGTATTATCAAACCGGCTTAAAACCTTCTCCATCGCAGCCTTAGGAAGCATAGTGTCATGGTTATCCACACGATCCTCATTAACCAAAGATCGAAAATTCACTTTCTGAAGAGTGCGGCCAGCCGTGAGCACTTGAGCAAACGAAGAACACTTCGTTTGAGAGTCATCCATTCAAGTATCATGCCCCTTATTACCAGCAGCATGAGCATCATTCGAGGCAACCTGGCCGTCCACACCAGCCTCCTTAACACATTCTCCACTCTCCATATTATTCATCGAATTCGTAAAGTTATTCAAGATAGAATTAATGTCATCGCCGCCTGAAGCTGTCTTCCCCTCTTGACCGTAGTTGATCTCTCGATTAGGAGAGACAATAACATTCTTTTTCCTATGGTTACTTCCCCGCTCTCCAGAACCCAAAAACCCTCTCTCCATGTTGCCGTGACCTTCACATTAACCCACAGCACAACTCAACCCCGAACAACACCAGTACCAAGCACACCCTTAACACCACGAAAACCCTCCAATCAGTCACTTCCCAAATCAAAAATGTACCAGACCAAAGGTATACCCTTGGTGTTCCCACGAAGGAGTCACCCCAACTGCGACAAGGAGAAGGCGGTTGGAGAGGTGGGATACACCGGCGGCAGCGGTGGTGGCCAGAAGAGGAAGTGGCGGCGCAGGAGCCGGCCAGAATCCACTATCGTGAACCAAACACGAACCAAAATGGCGAGTGGGGTACGTCAAAATGACGAGGGAGATGAGATGATTATTATGGACGTGGCGGTGTGGGTGGACGCGCGGTGGTATTGGCGGTTTTGGGGTAGTTGGCGGCGGCTACAAGGAAGAGAGGCCAGATCTGTTATTTCCAATTAGAGAGAGAAAGCGTACAGTAGCCCACGTTGTGTGTTTTTGGTGTTGTTGGAGACTAAACTAAAGATCTTAACTGATTTCAAGCCTATTATGTTCGCAAACCTCAATAAAAGGCTCCAATTCTAATTATGAGCCTCATTGTGTGTTATAAGTGAGATAAATAATCATAAAATTAAGTAGAACGCGTAAATTAATATTTTTTTAAAAAAGTAAACTGATTAAGACGATTTGGCTAATTAGGCCGATTTTTACCGATTAGTGGCCAATTTTTTTACCAGACCGATTTTTCCTGATTTTCAAAAATCAACAAGGTAGAAGGTCGATTATCTAGTGATCGTCGATTAATCGGCCGAGTTGACCGAATTTTGCAACACTGCCCCATAGTAACTCTACATATAGGTAACCCAGTTTTTGAAATGAACTTGTAGACCGTCCAACTATTGGTTTGTTTCTTACTGGAGTTTGAGTATTTGTTTGTGCTTTAATCTCTCATGATAGTATCTAAGCGAGAGTAAATTTTGTTTAAAACTATAATCATGTAGCAAATCATCTCCTCTTTACTAAATAAATTCATTCATAATCATTTCATAAGTGACAATCATCATTTCTTCGTCACAGTCTCGGTTCAATTGCCAACCTGCTATTCACAGTGGGTGTTGAAAAAAGTACACATGGGTAGCGTCAATGATTATATAAGTAACTTTGGCATAATTTTTAACTTTTGAAGAACTACATTCGTCTATATGATTGTGTATGTAGTTTTCAATTCTGACAATATACTTTATATAGTTAGTGGTTGGTGAAATATTGAGTTTAAAAAAGAGTTTTTATTTTTTTCTTTAAAAAATAAAAATAAAAAACCTTTTTGAGATTAAGCATTACATTGTTTCTTTCAAACAGCAAGTCTTCTCATGCAAAGATGCTGGTATCATGTCATGCATCAAATCTGTGAGGTGCTAAATCACCAAAATTTTTAACTCAAGCAATGACATTTTGTCACTAACCTAGCTCAAAAGACAACATTATATTATAGATCATTTAATTATTGTTTTATACAATGAGAGTGCGATAACTACGACATATGTATATGGAATCACAGAAGACACCTAGTCGCTCGCCCAATGAAGGCAACAGTGGACTTGAAAATTATACTTTATCATTAGTCGCTTAGTTGATTCTACATTTTCGTTTCAGTTTATCGAGATGTGCCCCTTTGTGGAGACTATAACACATGTCTCCAAAATTATCCTTCCTAATGTTCGTTTGATTCATTATTGTTTAAATTATAATCAGACATATAAAAGTATATTTAAACATAAATTATCTTGTCTCAAACTTGTATAGTAAGAATTGACAAAAATGACAAAAACAAAAAAATCAAACTCATCAAATACAAAATAAACACTGGTATGTCTCCACAATCTTGTAGCAAATGGTCATTATTTCTTAATTAGCATTCATTCATAATCATCACACCTTATACCGCCACTCACTTGCTATTCTATGAAATGGTGAAAACGTATATGAATTAATAATTAATTGCTATTGTTTCTGCTTTAGAAATAAGTGATGTTATTAGCTCTAACATAAATAGTAAATTTCAGCTGAATGAAGAAAAAATAAATAATTTGTATTAAGTTGATTGCTTGATGACTGAGTTGGAGGTACCACATCAAACAATGAAATCAATACCTAAATCATTTTATTAACTATTTAGCACCACACAATATATAAATAACAAAAGTTCTTTTCCGTTATCTATGTGGGATTGAAAACCAAACCACTATTATTACAAAATTTACACTATCTTCAATTCAATTACACGATTATACCTTATTCGTTTTTCTTGATCATCACACTCTTTACATTCAGTTCGATAACAATTGGTGTTGTTTTTGCGGGTGGTGGTTGATATTTACAGTTGATTTTAGTGGGACTGTTCATGCAGATAGTGGTAATCGCAGCGTGAAATGTAGGAGAAGATCTCGTGGGAGTATACGTTAAAGTGAAAAATGTGACATTCTGTTTGATTTCGTATTCATAACCAAGGTTGTAAAAATCGTTAGGCGCTAGTGAGGCGGTCGGGTAGGGCCTAGCGATTAATCGGTTAGGCGGGGATTAATCGAGGATTAATCAGATTGGAATTTTTATACAAAAATATGTAATATTAGATATTATATTATATTATATGTATGAGATAATCATAGGTCATCTAAGTTCAAATATTTCAAGTGTTCAAATATAAACATAATACATAATTTTTCAAAGGTTAAAGTCAAACATAGATATTATTCGGTTTGTTGACCATTTTTAAGCGATCTTTGACCCATTTTTTCCAATTAATCGGTTTGTTGACCCATTTTTGAGCGATTTTGTCCGATTTTTAAGTAATTTTGTTGACCTATTTTTAAGCGATTTTGTCCGATTAATCCGATTAGACCCATTTTGTCCGATTAATCGGTATGTTGACCGATTTTTAAGCAATCTTTGACCAAACCGATTAAATAGGCCGATTATGATAAATCAAGGCGCTTAGTGAGCGATCAGCGATTATGCGGGGATTAATCGGCCGCCTGGACCGATTTTTACAACAGAGTTCATAACTATGTAGGGTATGTTATTGTGCTTTGTCATATACTAAATGCTCAATACTAAGTTCATGTAGTGGAATCTATGAAACGTCAGTCATAGAAGATTGTGTGTGTTATAACAATCATCTTGCTGTAAATTATATTGTTTAGGTGTACAAATCGTTGACGTTATCTATAAATAAGAAGAACCACAAAATTATGCGAAACTATTCTTGTAATTTGCCAACACCGTTATCGTATTTCCTAATAAAAATCGGTGCAACATATCATGCTTTGTTATGCGTTTTTCTGTAAGATTTCACTCTACTTAATCAACCTTAGTCTCGGATTTTTCTGACAGATCCGGAACCCAACCTGGGACCTCCTTAGCACGGATCCAAAATACCTTACTGCGAAAAATCAACTTAAGTGATTCATAGATATTCATATGGAATTTTGTATAAGCAATATACTTTACATTTGTTTATCCAGATGTGGTTCTTTCTAACTTATAACTTCATAGTACGCAATGTCATTTACTACTTTTTTTTATCATTCCTTTAAAATACCCGTGAATTTCACGGGTCTTTTAGCTAGTTATTTAATATTATTAACACATCTAATATATTAATTACATTAAATTGTTGACATATCCCAACAAATATAGTTGACTTGCAAAGAAAGGACCATTTATATATGCAGACAATTTAATTACTCGTGTATTATTATTTAATTACTCGCATATTTTCGGCCGTATATTTACTTATGATATGAACATATCCCAACAAATGTAGTTGACTTGAGAAAAAAGGAATCAAGAGTGCCCTCCCACTTTGTTGGATGTCAATTATATATGCAAGCTGCAAAGCTTTAAAAAATGAAATGACAGATCAAAAGCATGTACATTAAAATACTAGACAAAACCTTAATAGTTAACAAACTTAATTAGTAGTAACTTATTAAAAGAATCACTGAAAATTCAAATGCAAAACCTTAATAGTTTACTTCTTAATAGTTAACAAAACCTTATCAGTAACCTATCAAAAGAATGACAGCACACATGAAATAAAAGACCCCCTACTACTAAAACAAAAGAACGTCTAATAATATTAGGGTTAAGTATATTTATTAGAAACCTACTTCCTCCAATATACACATCTAGTAAACCAACTTGTTTTATTACCGATATAGTCATTAAAACTTTCTAATTGTGAACAATATAGTAAACCAACTTGTTTTATTACCGATATAGTCATTAAAACTTTCTAATTGTGAACAACTTAAATTTTCGTTTTCTTACGTTTTCATTCGTTTATACACGTTTTCGTCCGTTTTTGTACGTTTTTGTCCGTTTTTACAAGTTTTCGTCTGTTTTTAGACGCCGCTCGCTTTTACACATTTTTTTCGCTTTTCACATTTTCGCCGCTTTTGCACGCTTACACGCTTTTCGCTTTTGCACGTTGCTCGCTTTTGCATGTTTTCGTCCGCTTTAACACGCTTCGCCTCTTTCTACATGTTTTCATCCGTTTTACAGTTTCGTCTATTTTTGAACGAAAAATGTAAAAAAAACAAAATGAACGTCTAATTTAAAAACGAAAATGAACGTCTCATTTTGATATTTTTGTCTTTATGTGAGTAGTATGACGCTTTATTATTATTTTTATTTTATTTTTTTTTGTTATCACGCTTTTCATTTTTACATCTTCCCTTTTCAGACGTTCTCTATCTGTGAAAAAACGGATGAAAACGTGTAGAAAAAGACGGAAACGTGTTAAAACGGACGAAAACATGCAAAAACGAACGAAAACGTGCAAAAACAGACGAAAACGTGTAAAAACCGTGCAAAAACTGAGCGAAAATGTGAAAAACGAAAAAAAAAAAAGTGTTAAAACGAACGAAAACGTTTAAAAACAGACGAAAACTTGTAAAAACGGACAAAAACGTACTAAAACGGACGAAAACGTGTATAAACGAATGAAAACGAAAATTTAAGTTATTTACTAAGAAAACGAAAATTTAAGTTGTTCACAATTAGAAAGTTTTAATGACTATATTGGTAATAAAACAAGTTGGTTTACTATATTGTTCACAATTAGAAAGTTTTAATGACTATATCGGTAATAAAACAAGTTGGTTTACTAGATGTGTATATTGGAGAAAGTAGGTTTCTAATAAATATACTTAACCCATAATATTATTACGAGTAGGCATGAAACCAGAGATATACAAGAGATTCACATTTAAATCAAACCACATTAAACAACTAATTAAGTAAACCCAAACACCCCCTGTTACATGCTTTGCAAACCTGTCTAAATTGGTAATATAAAGTTTGTGTGATTTTGTTTTAGTTAACATCTTTGTCTTGGAACACTTATCAAACACCAATCTAAATCAAACCACATTAAACAACTAATTAAGAAAAACCTTGTTGCCTGTTACATGTTTTGAAAACCTGTCTAAACAACTAATGAGAATACTATACAAATGACTGGGATATGATAAAAACATGCATTCTTTTGTTATTCTAACTTCATGACTAGCTAGAAAACTAGCTACTACGTACTATTTTGTTTTACTAATTACGTATGATGATTGGTGATTAAACGTGTAAATAATTTGTTTCTCCTAAAAAGAAAAGTTGAGGTGTAAATAATTAGTTTCTCCTAAAAAAAGTCAAGAGACAATATAAAGTGATGTATTGATGATTAAAAAAAGTTGAGAACCCATATAAAATGACGGGTTTACTAAGTGTTAAGAGTTATCTCATGCTTAAATCTCACAACCAAAGTAAACCCACCAACATAATATTAAATCTCAACTTGTCTATATCTTACACGCCACACTATATAACTAAGTGAAATATTGTACCTTCATCCGATGTGGGAACAGAAACTCGATACAAGTTTTTACAAAAGTCAGCTCTAAAGACATATAATTATACACTTTAAATTGTACAATGCAGACATAATCAATTATGTATCAAATCATCTATCATTCGTTTACTGTTAATTAACATTCACTCGTAATCATTGCTCCGACCTTATTCCGTCACCACCATCATATCACCAATTATGTCATCGTTATGCATCATTTCACTCATATTCATTAAATTAAATGACTAAACACATTCACCACTTCCTGATTCTAATCAGACTCTCAATTTAGTAACACATTTCTAATCAACAGTGGGTCTTTGGTAAGCTAAACCCTTTTTCCCCTTACTACAAGAAAAAAACCTGTTTTGATCAGTCTAACTGGTGACCAGTGTTGAATCGATTAACAACCTGGTTTTCAAAACATTGCAAATCATCTCTCATTCATTTATAGTCATCACACTTTAATCTACCACCAATTTTTAATCTAAGAAGGTTGAGAACTTATATGAATTAGTAAGCAATTGTTTATTGCTTTTTCGTAATACGTAACCAGGCATCACATGAAAAAGGTGGTAGTAAATTTTGTTGAGTAATACACCAATACGTGGGACATAATACAAAATAATTGGTATGAATGGTGATTGAGGCATGTGAATAACTTGTTTTTGACAATAAGAAATTTGAAAATTTGTATAAATTGAAGTTGCAATTTTAAAAAACGTGAGAATTCCAAGTTAATATTAAGAGAGTGTTGTCGTTATCTTTTGTATTTTGCTTTGATATTTTTATTTTTTTGTTACTGCAAGTTAAAATATGTGAATCGTTGATGATTAAGAGCGAGTATTTTTGTTATCTTTTATAGTTTGTTTTGATATTTTTATTTCTTTATTTACCGCAAATAAAAATATGTGAATCGTATAAGTTTCGGAGCACTTAAATTTCGTGATTTTATATAAAGACAAACAAGCAGAAACAACCAACAACATAGTACACCACAATTTAACTATTACATAAAACCAAAGTATATATATAAACTGAAATTTTTTGCCCTACCCGATGTGGATTACAGAAGCTGATACTTATACTCATTACCCTTTACAAAATGTACTTTGTCTTCACTTCCATCAATTCTGTAATCGTCACTCATTCAGTTTTTCCTGATTAACACTTGTTCATAGTCATCTTTTCACCGGTGACCACCACTTTCATCGGTAACCTTATATCGCGAAAACGGGTTTTACTTATCATTAGCAATTCTAGATGCTTGCAGCGTGCCCATTCTTTTACATTATTACTGGAAATTTTTTTAGTTAACAGTACAATATTTAATTACAATAAAGAACTGAATGTCGACTTTACATGATCATAGATAAAATTTATAGTTGCTTCAACGATAACATTCGCTAATATATTGATTGATAGACCCTCGAATACAATAGAACGGTTCATATGTGTCACATTGCCTCTAAAGTCCCTTTTCATTAATAGACTCTTTCCAAAGACTAACACTTTTGGTAAAATGATGCTAACCAAACAGCCAATCAAACTGGAACATACTGAACCATAATTATATCCAAGTGATTGCAGTCCAATCTAAACTCGACAACCTCTAGAAATTGAAATCACAAACTATATTCAAACACTATAATAACCCGAATTTCAAGGTTTGAGTCGAATTGGTGACCCAATGTTGAGTCGACTAAGAGTATCTTTATCAACAATTTATCACAACCCAATATTTTAATAGAATACCTTTTTTTTCCTCCACGTACATAACCAACACATACAACTAATCTATATTTTTTTTACCATTTATCAACCATCCAACCTAACATATAATATTATTTCTTTATATTTAATTTTTTTTATAACAATATAAAATACTAAATATTAAAATAAAATAAAAATAAAAAAATAATAAAAAAGTGCCCAAAAATGCAGATCATGGGTTGGGAATTTGGCTTGCCATGTGATCTTGGTTGTCGAAGTTGGTTGTATACATTATTATAAAAACAATATATTTGTATGTATTTTGATAAGATTAGGTTGCTATCCCACCCGATAAACATAGCCTAATGACCCGAATTTGAAAGCAGTGCAAATCATCTATCATTCATTTATAGTCATCATAATTTCTTCTACCACCAATTGTTAATCTAATAAGGTTGAGAACTTATATGAATTAGTAAGTAATTGTTTATTGTTTTTCGAAACGTAACTCCGATCGACTATAAAAGGTGATAGTAAATTTTGTTGAGTAATACACTAATACGTGGGATATAATACAAAATAATTGGTATAATTGGTGATTGAGGCATGTGAATAACTTGTTTTTGACAAAAGAAATTTGAAAATTTGTATAAATTGAAGTTGCAATTTTAAAAAACGGGAGAATTATACTAGTTGATAATTAAGAGCGAGTGTTGTCGTTATCTTTTATATTTTGTTTTGATATTTTTAATTTTATCTTTTATATGTTTGTTTGATATTTTTAATTTTAATTTTATCTTTTATATATTGTTTTGATATTTTTAATTTTTTGTTACCGCAAGTCAAAATGTGTGAATCATTGATGATTAAGAGCAAGTGTTTTTATTATCTTTTATATTTAGTTTTGATATTTTTATCTTTTTATTACCGCAAGTAAAAGTATGTGAATCGTATAAGCTAGTGAGCAGAGCAATTTTATCGTTATTGTAAAATAACGACCAACAAGCACAAGCCAACAACAATTTATATATTACATAACACCAAAGTATATATACAAAATGAAATTCTTTTCCCCACCCGATCTGGGTTTCAAAAGCTGATACTTATACTCATTACCTTTTACAAAATATATACTATCTTTTTTGGTAAAAGGGATACACCCCGGTAAAATATATTAATCAAAAAAACTAATGAAGTACAAGGAAATGTGACTGAGTGTCACATTAACCTCAAGCAAACGCTTGAACATCCAATAGAAATCTAGTGACAGACCACTATACGTAATCGTAACTCATTCAGTTTTTCCTAATTAACACTTGTTCATAGTCATCTTTTCACCGGTGACCACCAATTTCATCGGTAACCTTATATCGCGAAAACGGGTTTTGCTTCTTATTAGCAATTCTAGATGCGTGCGGCTTGCCCAATCACCTTTTACATTATTAGTGGATATTTTGTTAATTTTGACTATTGTTTTATCCGTGGTAATTTTTTTGTTTGTTAGAATTATATTTTGACTTGGGTTTTGTCCGCTTACTACGTCGATTTTATTTAAGTAAAACAATATGAAAGTTGTATAATTTGAAGTTAAAGTAAAACAATATGAGAATTATATATGTTGAAGTTGATTTTTTTAAGTTAAAAAGAAGAATTGTATAAGATGAAGTAAAAAAGAAGAATTGTATAAGATGAAGTAAAAAAATATGAGAATTGTATAAGTAAAAGGTTATTAGAGATTTAAAACTTTATCTTTTGTATAAAGTTATAAACCCCAACAACCATCAACATAGTACACTTCACAATTTTCAAATCCCATAACACCAAAGTATTTATAGAAACATAAACTCTTTTCCCCACCCGATGTGGGTTTCCAAACCTGATACTCTATACCAATTACCTTTTACAAAATGTACACTGTCTTTACTTAGATATTATAGGGATGGTTTTGAGTTGGTAAGAGTGAGTTTATGGTTTTAAGAGCATATGAGATTGTGCCTTGATAGCTTGTTTATTGTTATTTTGGGTTTAACTTTCGTTTATTACCATATAAATTTTGATTGCCAAAAAAGGATATATGGCACTGCATGTTTCTATGATTTTTCATAGGACTCATAATCTCATATCTTGGAAGCTCAATAGTCGGTTCATGTGGAATATATTGAGAGCTCATAGAAGATTGTGTTCCTTAAAATATATATTTTTTTAACGGCAATTGAATTAAAACACTAGCAAAGCGCTAGAGAACATTACAAAGGGTGGATAGAGCGTTACAACGATCATTAAACCACTCTTTCCAATTTAAATACAGTTTTTACATCTACCAGACACGCAAGTGTAAAACAATAGCTTAATGTCACTAAAAATGAGATCTTTTCTTGGCCGTTTCACGGAGAAAGTTGAGTTGTTTCTTAACTTCCAAATGGCCCAGATTGTGGTTTGTACCACGAGTCGAAAAAACTTGAGTGTTTGCCAGCGATCTGGGCATAGTCAGCCAAATGGATCACATTGTATAGATTGTTGAGTGTTCCTTAAAATATACTAGATACATGGTTCTTTGAATGATAGCTTAGCGAATTTGTTTAGTAATGATTACAATATTTAATTACAATAAAGAACGGAATGTCTACCTTACATGATAACATCCACTAATATATTCCGTGATGCACTCGGAATACAATTGAATGGTTCATATGTGTCACATTGCTTCTAAAGACCCTTTTCATAAATAGACTCTTTCCAAAGACAAACACTTTTGGTAAAATGATGCTAACCAAACAGCCAATCAAACTAGGGCTGAACACCGAAGGTTCAAAACCGAATCGGACCGACGAAACCAACTGAACCGACAAAACCGAACCGACGCATGCCCGTCGGTTTGGTTTCGGTTTCGTGTTTTACATGCTTCGGTTTCGGTCGGTTCGGTTCGGTTCGATCCGGTTCGCCAAAACCGACAAAACATGCCAAAATACACCTAGATCGACGAAAAACCGAACCGAACCGACAAAAAACGAACCGAACCGACAATATCCGGTTCGGTTTCGGTTCGCGTTTTTCACGGTTTTCGGTCCTCGGTTTTCTTGGTTCGGTTCGGGTCTGGTCGGGTCGAGTCGGTTTATGACCGACGCTCAGCTCTAAATCAAACTGGAACATACAAAACTATCATTCTTTACATATCAAAGTGTTGAGTAATACACTAATACGTGGGATATATACAAAATAACTGGTATGATTCGTGATTGAGGCATGTGAATAAATGGTATGATTCCTTTTTGTAACAAAAGAAGTCTGAAAATTTGTATAAACGAGTGTAGAAACCCGCGCGATGCAGCGGGATTGCTTTTGTAGACGTGAATTTGGAACTGATGAATGACCGGAAAATTTGTTTGTCTATTTTCGTGGCTACAAAGGACTTACTTTGTAATAACACTTAAACCTCAGGGGCTATTTTTGCCAACTTGCGAAAGTTAGCAATTAATGTTGCGTAAATCAGCTTTTGACACTTGGCGTGTGAAGAGCTAATGTCTTGCTCTATAGTATATATAATAATTAAAGTTACACGTGAGATATAATACATAATAATTAATGACCGAGGCATTTACTTTTTACAAAAGTCAGGAGACAAGAATTCAGGGTACTAAAGATTTAAAAAAAAATAGAGCTCGAGCTTATAATTGTAAACAATCTGAGTTTGAGCTCGGACTTTAGCGACCATAAGCTTGACTAAAGTTGTTTCTACCCTCACCGAGTTGTTATATTAATGAATATTGTAATTTTTAAGATAACCTCTGTTAAATTTTTAACGGGCTTAATTGTTAAATGAGTATATTGTAGTAGAACCATTTAGTCAGGGAATCACTTTACGCCTTCATAAATTCACGGTACTAAAGATTTCACTTTACAACCCATTGTCATTTTTATTTCTTTTTTATCATTTTTAAAAAAAATTTGTTTCCATAAGTAAAAAATATGAGAATTGTATAAGTTGATGTTTAAGAGTGAGTGCTGTCATTATCTTTTGTATTTTGTTTTGTCTTAGATTTTATGGGCCTACTGTAACAATTTCTAAACTGCTCAGTGAGATATTTTTTCTTTGTCACTGCAAGTGAAAAGTTTTTTGAGAATTGTATAAAAAATTTGAGATATATTTTCTTTGTCATTATCTTTTGTATTTTGTTTTGTCTTAGATTTTATGGGCCTACTGTAACAATTTCTAAACTGCTCAGTGAGATATATTTTCTTTGTCACTGCAAGTGAAAAGTTTTTTGAGAATTGTATAAAAAATTTGAGATATATTTTCTTTGTCATACAACCATCAACATAGTACACACACAAGTTTAATTAAAGGTTAACACCAAAATATATAAACAAGAAAATGTCTTTTTCTCAGCCGATGTGGGTTTCCGAACTTGATACTCCATACTAATTACCTTTACAAAATGTACACGAACTTTACTTCGATCAATTCCGCATTCATATCTCCTCCATTTTTTGCTAATTACCACTCTATCATAGTCACCGTCTTATCGGTGACCACCACTTTCTTTTGTCACCGCCACTGTCACTTCAATCATATTTATTAAATTAAATGAGAAAATATGGGGAAAGATCCCGTAGGAGTATTTACGTGAACGCGAAAAAGCAACGGCCTCTTTCAGTGGTTTTATTATTTCATTTTCATAATTAGGATATATGTGTTAGTTTAATGGACATAAATTAGTAGTCGTGAGTTAGGATCGAACTCAAGATCACGGGATTGCACACTTTATGTATGAGAATTAAAGTTTTAATAATTATATATAAAATGTTGTATATAGTTATTACTTACACAAAACGAATAACGAACGTTAAGTAGTTAAACGTAATGGACTAACGGTCGTTAAATGTTAAAGAAAATGACTAAAGAGAAAATTAAGAGAGTTCCGAAAACACCCTTTGCGGTTGTAACCGATCGGCAAGGGAGAGGGGAAACCCAATCCAAGTCCAACTTGTTCTCTAAGTTTCTACAAGTATAAATACAAGGCCTAGGTTCATTGTTATTCATCTCTTGTACACATTACCTAAACCTAAACTTGTGCTTTCTTGTTCTTTAGTCATAAACGATCGGCCATATACCCTATAGGGTAGATCACTTTGTTATTTCATAAACAAATCGTTTTGTGTTCTCAAACTAGCATTTACTTTGATTCGTTATAGTACGTGTGTATAAGAACATGGTACTTACACACTATTATAAGTATATTGCATTGAATTACAAAAATGGTATGGGGCAATTCTTATAATCCTTATAAACCCTAATTAGGGTTCATCTCAATTGCTAGCTTGAATTTGATTCTTGTTTAGGTAGAATCAAAGGTACGCATACGTTTATATTTTAGTCAATTAATTATTCATTATATGTTCTTATACGCTTCCGCATATGTACTTGATGTTTATTTTGTTTAATTATGATTATCATGCTATTAAAATTTCAACAGATACATGATATGTTTTTGAGGTTAGTCAACTTGTCATACAAGATCATGCACATTTATAACATCCAGTTTGCTGTAAATCATATTGTCTTATGCATAAAAACTTTCATAGTTCTTATATGGTATGCATCTTATTTCATGAACCACCTTATATCGCGGAAACGGGTTTTGCTTCTCATTAGCTATTCTAGACACGTGCGGCGTGCCCAATCACTCATATGACTTCGATATCGTGATTTTTCAACTATTTTGTTTGCATTAAGTGGAATCAGGCCAATGCAACACCAAAGTGTGGCTTTGATATTGGGATTTATATGGCTAAAATGTTGCTCTCCAACTCAAAATGGTGGTGTCATTTTGAGTTACAAAATCTTTCGTTTACCTTAAGCTAGACGTTTAGCTCTTGAAAGTCCAAAATCCTCTCAACTTGTGTGAGTTGTGACAATATCATATTCGTAAAACCATTTTTGTTGTATTTTCAGATTATGTATAGGCGTTTCAGTATGAGTATATAAAACTTGAAAAAATGAGAAGCCAGTTCATGTATTGGAGTTTGAGTATTTGTTTATGCTTTTAATCTCTCATAATAGTATCTAATCAAGAGTAAGTGTTTTTTATAACTATGATCATGTAGCAAATCATATCCTCTTTGCTTATTAAGTTTATTCATAATCATTTCAGTAGTGGCAACCATCACTTCTTCGTCACCATCACCTCATTCAACTATCTACCACAAAAATAATTGAACTAGAAGTCTAGAACTAATACAACATAATGCAAACAAGCTGTGGGTTCAAATATCGCTTGCAAAAAGTTATCTTACTTAATGACTACCTCGATCACTAGCTATTTTTTGGTTTTACTAATTACGTATGTGTAAATAGCTATTGTTTTGTTGTACTAATTATGTATGATGATCGTTTTGTTGGAAATGTATATATTTACAAACATGTGAATGTCCGGATTCGAACTCGTGACCACGGATTGCACACATTAGCGAATGAGAATTAAAGTTAATAATTAATGTTTATGTTTACGATTAATTATTGCACATTAAGTCCGGTTAACGATCGTTAAGTATTTAACGGAAAAATGACTAACGACCGTTAAATGGAAAGAGAAGGACTAGAAATGGAAAACTTGGAAAATTTATGGGTTTGGCTTTGGGCTTGTGTACATGGCGGCCATAGGGCCTCTCAGGCCTAATTCCTAACTTGTTCCCTAAGTTTACCTACTAGTATATAAAGAGGTTAGGTTCTAGGGTTTCATACACTTGTGCATTGAATTAACCCTAGATCTCTCCTCTCCTCTCTCTTGTCCCATTCTCGGCCGAACACCCCAATAGTAAGGGAGTTTGGTTTCGTTTTTCTTAAACGAGGACTTGTGTTAGATCTAGCAATCGCTTGATTCGTTGGTTAATTCGTGTGTACAAGAACGTGGTTGTAAGACATTATTCTTACACCAATTAGTACTTCTTTGTTTTGCTCAAGGGATTTGATATTCGCAAGAGGTACGTTACGCATACTTTCAGTTAATTAATTTATTTGTTATGATCTTTAGTCTTCCGCTGTGTACTCTTGATGTCTTTATGTTTTATTGTATTTTATATATTATAAACTCAACAGTGGCATCACGAGCCTTGTATAACAAGTAATTAATTACTGAAACACATAATTAAAATAAACATGATTGTGTTATTATTTGTATGCGTAGATCTAGGGTTTGCAAAACCTAAACCCTAATTTAGAGGGGGGCGTTTATTTTGGTGCCCTAATTAGGGTTTTGTAAACTAAAGTTTTAATTGGATTAGAAACCCTAAGATGCATGCAACTTTATGTGTATATGCGTAACTTGATATAATTGCATTAATTGTTAAGTGTAATTTTATGTCCATGATAATTAATGCATGTTTTATCATGGATCCGCTTTTATTGTATGTCTTTCTTGTTTAAGTGATATACACTAAATTATGATAGATCTAAAATTGGGGAAGACCTCAATAATTATTAATTTAATCAATTATGTGCTATGTGGTATATATTTAATTTTGACTTACGCAATCGATGAACCGATGCATGTGGCTCACCTTGTACATTATGTCAAACGGGTGAAAGTCTTAATTAAATATATGCATATTGACATGATCTAGAATTGGTTATTAATAGGATTTATCAAAACCGTTTGCATGTGGCTATTTGATATGCATGACTTTTATTTGTTATGCATTCATTGTTTATCTGTTTATTTTTATAAATACTTGCTTGTTTGATATGTGTAACAAGGGTATTTTTTATAAGAAAAATAAACTAACCTAAACAATGGTGAAACATGTATTTTAAGCCTAGTAATCATAATCGTTTAATTGATTGATGACTTTGGTACAAATGGTGCGAACGGCTCACCCATGAGAATGAACTAATAAAGGGTTTAAAGAAGTGCGCAGCACACCGAAAGGATGTCTAAGGTTGTGCTTTAGCGCGTGCACAGTCCTCTCCCTCTGTAAGTTCGAATGGAGCTACTTAGTAAGCCATTAAATGTGCAAGCTCATCTTAAGGCGAATTAGTTTTAATTCCATGCGCCACCGGTGGTAATTATCCGAAACACTAAGTGTTTACACTTATGCAAAAGTACGGTATAATGGATGATAATTAACACTAATTCCTTGATTGGTGAACCCAATACCTCAATTAAAGTTTGATGATGAAAAGCTTATACATTAAAACAAGATATAAATGTTTTAAATAAAAACTATGCTACAAAGATGAATGCATGACATCTTTGTACATATTTGATTTGACATCAAAACTATTACCCTTTAATTTAAGTTATATGCCATCCAACGAAACGGAAACACCTAAGATTATTTTTTATTTGCGTGAGACCGTGACTTAGATCGTAATCAAAGGGTAAAATGTCCACGTGTCGTGAGAACGGGCATGGACGATTTTGCAGTTTCTTAAGTTGGATAACTTAATTGAGTTTTGTAGTGAGCGGCAACTCAAGGCATAAGATGGGATAAAACATGTTTACATGGCAATTGAAATTGGCTATATGTAAATCCTATAAATCTAGGAATTGCAATTGAAATTGGCAATTGAGCAAAAGCTCTACCATTTTGTATAAGGTTCATTACTAGCAGATCAATTGACGTAATGAAATTATGACAATTTGGATCCTAGTTTTCAATGAAAATTAAATGGTTATATATTTATGAACCATGGGTATTTAATTTTCTTGAAAAGGTTAATTATCGAAAATACTAAAATTGAATTTTGTAATTCTTTTGAATGTATAAATGCAACATTTAACCGTAAACGTGGTTTGTCTTGGATTAGTAAATTGATCCACTCTGCTTTCAAACAAATGTTTGATCGAGAATAATTTACTGATAAGACAAACGAAGTCTCTTTTCCATGGGAGAAGCATGAGACTCAATCCTATTCCTTTTCATGAATGAGAAAGGTATAATAGGAACATTTGAATTGTCTAAATTCTAATGTAACTCTTAGCAATGAATTGCACATCTTATTTTCCATAAAGATTTCATTATCCTCATTTGGTGAATGAATCCTTGGTAACAACATGAATGTTGGTTAAGCTGGAAAACATCTATATGAGTTACCGATTAGAAGCTAGACTAATTACATAAAAATTGGTAAAAGGCAAACTAGCATATTTTATCTAGTTGTTTTGCTTTAGCCTTTAAAGGTACTACATACCGTATGGGGATGGTAGACTGTTGAGGAAGAAATTGCATACCCAATTTTTCGAGTTAATAACATTGATGGATAACCCATCATTCATAGAGTAGAACACACCTTTTAGTACCTTAGTAATGATTACGTATGGTTCTTCAAAGGTGTAGGAAAGTAAAAGCAAGCAAGTTGTTTTCTTTGGTTATGCAACACTTACAATGTTGTCGATTCGGTGGGAGCATTTGTGTTGCATTCTTGAATAAGAAATTGTTTTATTGATTTCTAATTCAGATGGGAGCTACAAGCCTTATTTCCGTGTAGTAATCCAGATTATCTTCAAAGATAATTACTTTCCAATTGTAGGAACTTATGTTTTTAAGGAGAGTCATGTGCGTTTCCTTACTAATCAATATAGTCCTACATCTACTTGTTATATCTATGACACAAATCATATTAATCAAATAAGCGAGCGTGTATCGTGTTGTTTATACGCTACATGATGTTGTTCCAAGCACAAGTGGGAGAAATCTTTATTGTGTGCAAGGTACAACACATATAAATATGATTTAAATGAATTCTCTTGACCGCAAGGTAAGAGAGTAACGTTCTAATAGGAATTATACATTTAATGTGTATGATTGCCCTATTACGAACATGTGTCAAGATGATAACAAAGACTACTTTATTTTAAATATTTATGTCATTCAATATTTAAGAAACACTTGTAGTTACAATTTATGTTACGTGAGAACGTGAACTAGATTGTAGCCCAAGGTAAAATACCCACGTGTCGTGAGATCGAGCATGGATGATTTTGCAGTTTCTTACGTTGAACATTTCATGGAATGACATAATTAAATGAAGTAATCTAATACTACTTTGAATTTAAGTATTCGTTGAATGACTTAAATATATGTAGTAAATATTAACTTGAAATTATTAATTGAAACATGAGGTGGTGTTCATAATTACTTTAATTATACATGTTTATGATCATTTTGTAAAGTCACAAACATGAAGTCTTTTAATACAAGACTTACAATATAAAGTAAAACGTTAACTTGCTATGTTTTAAGACATATGCATGAAGTCAATGAGTTGATCAATGACTTATAACGTATAGTGGGATTATAACTATTATGTCTTTTGACTTGGTCAAGAATACTTGTGTTATAATACATGCAATTGACTTGGTAATTCTATTGTACCATTAAGTATTACTTTGTTGGTAAATATGATAAACCAAATAATAGATGGTTATCTTAAATATTGTTAGATTAATCTTACAATATTAATTCTAAGGAAATACCATAGTTTTATGGTATGTTCAGTTAGAAGAATCAAAATCTATTGGCATGTTTGATTCAAGATAACTATAGTTTCTTCCACATGTTATCAAGGTTAGAAGATTGAGTATAGATTGAATATACTCAATAAGACTCCAACCTAGAAGATTGATAAGACACCATTTGTTTATGGAATGTGATGAATCACATTAAGTCTTATAATGAAGTTCTGAATTTGTTAAACTACTTGTAAAGTGGGTTGTAACAAACTAATGTCAGGAACTGGCAATGTTTTTTTGTAATATCCCAAAAGAGAACAATGTATTGTTGCTCTACTTACTAAACTATTTAAAGGTAAGCTTTAAATTGTTAAAGGCAAGTGGGAGTTCTGGTTAGATCTTGAAAGATTGAATTACAAAATACATAATCTTCTAAAAATGCACTAGCAAATATCATGATGAGGCTAAACATGTAAATGATAGACCTCATTATGATGGAATTATCATTCATAGATCCGTAAGGATATCTCGGATATTTAATATCTTGAGGATTATGAGTTCTGAGGATCATGGTAAGCTCGTTAATCATGATGATGAATTTACCAAATGTTGAATTGTGGTAAATCAATCATACTATGAATGTTGAGATGTTTGTCCATAAAGATAATCAACTTTAGATACTTGGTTTATCTTAATAATGAATATGAGTTTCTTCAAAGGATGGAAACCCTAGTGGTTTAAATCTTTATGTAGAAATCATATGGACAATATTATACACATATTTAATGCATGTCTAGTGATAATAATATTAATCATATTTAAGCAATTAACTATGATTGAATATTCTTTACTAGATACATTAAATAGAAGTATAAAGATTATAATTGTCATACTTAGTTTCATTGATATGAAATTTTGACAATGAATGTCATAACTCTTTGTTGTGGAATTACTTTTGCGAGGACGATGAGTAATACAAAGAAGTTTTATGAATTCAAATAATCCTTGGATATGTACAAACCGCAAGAATCCATGAATGGATATATGCAAGCATCTAAGAGATGTTTCTTATGTTTAATATTAAATCCATGTTTGATTTAATAATTAAAATAAGATAGCTCATAAGTATTCCTAAAAGCTAGTGGGAGTATTATTTTAAATCTTATATGTTGTATGGGCAACTACATTCCACCTAAATTAAGTTTTAGTTGGGAATGAACTTCGTTTGTAAGATTTGGAAATAAGATATATAACCTTGAAAAATATGTTTATTATTATAAACATATGCGGTAAATAAATGAGTCTAATAGAACATGATGAATACATATCTTTGACAAGATAGATGAGATCTTAAAGTTTAACTTGAAGATTCATCATGAACATCATGTTGTGTATAAAGTTGTTGTGTCATGCTTGATTACAAGATGATTTGACAACATTGAAAGTTGTTAGTGTAATAAATATTTTAAAGGAATATGTTTGGATTTAGAATCACATTCCACGATCCGGAGATGCTCCTAGATTCTATGGATGATTATATGACAATTGTTTCATAATTGTCATTGCCAACAAACTTGAGTTTTGGTAGGCACCAACATTACACTATAACTGTTCAAAAGTTTACGGATATTTAAAGAGCATATTGTTGTATACAATGATGCTAGTATAATTGAGATGACACTCAATTCTAGTCACGGTATCCTTAATGATGACCATGTTGACTAGTTATGCTCATCTAAGAGCATAGTTGCATTATACATTAAAGAATAAAGAATACTTTAAACTTTAAAAGTTTTGAAAGATGATTGTCATATAAAGGTGGTTCATGTTGTCACGCACCTTATGGAATGATATGACAACATCAAGATATGTAAACATATACAAGAAATTCACTTATTGAATTCTTGAAATAAGTATTCTCAAAATTCCTATGGATCAAAGTTAGTTGAAATTATGCCTTGTCAACAAGTATGATTATCATGACTTGAGGCAAAATTCATTAACTAAGAATTATCATCGTTGATCTATTTAGTATTTGGATAAAGGATATTGTAAACATTATTATTCAAATGAAATAAAGTATTTTGTTACGTTTATTATTCATTTATTATGATGTTATCCTGTATTTGCATGTTTAAATCCTTGAATAACTTAAGTTATTCTAAATAGTCCATTGTCGATCAATAACATGGGAATGATATTGAATTAAGACAAATCGAGTATTAGTTAGAATATACTTGAATGTATATTGATGCGTAGCATGACTAATTTCGAGATAATATTCAATGAATTGAGTATAGGACTTATCCCACCCACATGATGATACTTTATGGATCTTAGTCATTAAGTATATCATGAATATTTATCCTCGACTTGAGATACAAGAGATATGTCATGGATGTAGTGCATTTTGTGAAGCAATCTAACGCTATACGAATCGGTAGTTATAAGGGTTGTTTTCGAAGTGTTGCGAAATTTATGAATCTCGCTTGTAGTCAAAATGGGATTTGTTTCCTTCAAATTTATTTTGAAGTATAATCTTCTTGGGCCCTCGTAGGGTTGTTAAGATGTTTGCATGGCCATGCCCAAGGTCTTCGGAATATGTTCGGAAGAATTGGTAATCTTGATCAATCACATAAAGCGAGAAAGCAGAATAGTTAATTAAGAAATGAGTGAGATCCATATTCTTATTAACATGGTATTAGAAACAAAGGATGAATATGATGATGAATCATCAAAACTTGGTTTTCTCCAGAAAACCATACACGAGTTGTACCGGGGCATTGGCGTGTTGCTAGACGCTAACCAATGTCATTTCACGCTTTGTAAACATATCCAGTGGGAGCTGTTGGAAATGTATATATTTACAAACATGTGAATGTCCGGATTCGAACTCGTGACCACGGATTGCACACATTAGCGAATGAGAATTAAAGTTAATAATTAATGTTTATGTTTACGATTAATTATTGCACATTAAGTCCGTTAACGATCGTTAAGTATTTAACGGAAAAATGACTAACGACCGTTAAATGAAAAAAGAAGGACTAGAAATGGAAAACTTGGAAAAGTTATGGGTTTGGCTTTGGGCTTGTGTACATGGCCGGCCATAGGGCCTGGGTTTCAGGCCTAATTCCCTAACTTGTTCCCTAAGTTTACCTACTAGTATATAAGGAGGGTTAGGTTCTAGGGTTTCATACACTTGTGCATTGAATTAACCCTAGATCTCTCTCTCCCTCTCTCTTGTCCCATTCTCGGCCGAACACCCCAATAGTAAGGGAGTTTGGTTTCGTTTTTCTTAAACGAGGACTTGTGTTAGATCTAGCAATCGCTTGATTCGTTGGTTAATTCGTGTGTACAAGAACGTGGTTGTAAGACATTATTCTTACACCAATTAGTACTTCTTTGTTTTGCTCAATGTTTTATTGGATTTGATATTCGCAAGAGAGTACGTTACGCATACTTTCGCCTTAATTAATTTATTTGTTATGATCTTTAGTCTTATAGTTCAACGGGCTTTTGTGTACTCTTGATGTCTTTATGTTTTATTGTATTTTATATATTATAAACTCAACACGCAAATGATCATTCTTTCTTAATTAGCATTCATTCATAATCATTAAACCTTATTATTCCGCCACTAGTTGTTATTATATAAAAACTGAAAATCTTATATAAGTTAATAAGTAATTGGCATCGTTTGTGCCTTAGAAATAAGTGATGTCATTAGCTCTAACATAAATAGTAAATAATTTCAGTCGAGGAGTGTGTGGTATATAACACAAAATAATTGTTGAATGTTTTTTTTTTTTTTAAGTAGTAAATTGATTGGTTAATAAGTGATGTTATTAGTTCTAACACAAATAGTAAATTTAAGTTGTGTAGTGTGTGGTATATAATACTGGTACAAAATAATCGTTGCATCTCACGATTCTGACATTAAGATCTTACAATTTTACGATCTTGTAAAGCAAAATGATTCAGATCTTACATAGGATATTTGCAAACTTATGATCTTATAGGATCCCGATCTTGACCATATGATCTTAAGATCTAATCCGATCCGATCTTACTTTTCTCGAATTACAAATAAAAACTTTAAATTTATAAGGTTTTTTTCTTTTTTTTTTTTTTTTTTTTTTTTTATAGAATTAAAAAATGTTAAAATTTTGAAACATTTTAATAATCATAATTTAGGACAATATTCTATGAAACATTATTTTAATCTTTTAATCTTTTTAAACATTTCATAATCATAATTTAAGACAACATTTCTATGAAACATTCATAGTATTTTGTGTTTATAATGGATAATAACTTGTTGATTTGTATGATATTACAAAAACTATTAAAAAATAACATTAGAGTAGGATCTTAGGATTCCGAGCCAATCTTACGAACACAATCTTGCAAAGACGAAAACGATCCTGGATAGGATCTCGATTTGAAAACCTTGCATTGAATGAAGAAAAAAAATATGATTTATGTTAATTTGATTGGTTGATATCGTTTAGGGATTTGTATATATATATATATATATATATATATATATATATATATATATATATATATATATATATATATATATATATATATATATATATATATATATATATATATATATATATTAGTTATAATGCCGTGCACGCACGAAGTTTTTCTAACTTTTTAATAATGTTTTTTATCTATTAAATAACAAATAGCTTACTTTTACTATTTTTATTTATAATTTGGGTTTTTAATCCTGGGTTCATGATTATGTTTGACACACGTATAGATTTTGCATAGAGAAGCCCATCTTTATTTACCAACTTCTGTTATCGTATGTTTTGTTTGTGGATCAATAATTTAGATTAACTCATAGTTTAATCTTATGTTGGATTATTAATGGTTGGGTACTTGGGTTACCCGTAAACGCACATGATTTTGACATACAAATTATGTAGTGAACCGATAATTGATGTGAAATACAAATCCACCTTTTATGTACCACCGTTAAAAGGTACATTCACGAATAAGAAATGGAGGAATACGTGCATCCGTTTTTTGTTAACAAATCATATAGCTTTCTCCTTCACAACCAAAATAAACTTCACCAATAGAAATAAGCAAAAAATGATACGTTTGACATTAAAATTGATTTACCCTCAAGGCCTCAAGACGAAAAAGAAAGTATTAAACATAAGACATGCCTCATGAGACTCTCTTGTACTTACTAAAACAAATTTCAGCAATTAATCAATTTGATATTTAAAAATCAGTTATTCTATAGTGTTACATAGCGGCCCATCAATAATTCCAACCGTCATGTCCTTTTACAACATACCACACCATTCTTTGACTAAAAACCATAAAGTCTTAGAAACTAAAAGGTTGTTTCACATTTTTGCGTTATGCTAGAAATACTAAATGAAAGTAAAATTGTCTTGATAATAGATCATTACCAAGTGGTTGTGATAAGAGGTCTTAATCTTGATGGCAGAAATTTTTCAGTGGATTTTATAGAGTAAGTGGGTGATGGATGTCTAGCGAACAACATGTGCTTCTGCATAACATGTAATGTGTTATGCAGAAGTATCTTTAGCTATTCAGTTTATACAGCTTTGGTTTTTTGTGCAATTGGCGACATATACTACTACTGCTTCTAACGGCTACGTCATTGATCCAAGTACGCGGCCAACAACCTCGTTACACATTTGAACGTATGTCACGTATCTAGGAGAATAGAAACTTGAAAAATTCTTTTGACCTCATGGTTTTGTTAGCCTTCGAAGTTTCTACTCTTCAGCAGCACTTGCGGCACTTAGGTCTACATTCACGTCAAAAAGCTACAAAAGAAGGTTTGTTAACGCCTAGCATTTTCGACCCAATAAGTTTTAATGCTAACATGTTAAACGGGTAACTTTTACAAAATTAACTAAAAAGAGAAGTGGTCAGTCAAGTTAAGTGCTTGTGATTAACTTCATATTTACAATCTTCTATCTATGCATATTGTTTTACTCGAAATGATTGAAGCATACGATTACCGATTTTTTTTTCATGTATATGTTTGATATATTTATTGTTGATGCATCTCAAAAAATAGAGTAATATATTAGCAGATCAAACCAATTGAGTAGTTTTGATATTATCTAAAAAGCCTCTTTTTTACCTATTACCCATACTGACCCACTCATTTTGCTATATATGCTCAAGATTTCTATATTGTACTGAATGAAAGTCTAATAAGTACTTGTGGTCAGAGTTTAGTGCCTTTCAGTGAAGTTAAAGAAAGAAAAAATTAAAAAGCCAAAAGAAGCAAAGTGTTAGCTACAACTTTATACCAGGGCCTGAACATGACGATTATTCTAATAGATATAATTTCTTTTAGGTAGAGGCCCCCATCACTCCTACTATTGTAATATCTCTCCAATAGCTTGAGCTATTTCAAACAATAAACCAAAGATTTGTGTGTCGAACTTTAAGACCATTCGAGTTTGCAAGTTACTTTAGTTTACCAGAAGGGTGGTGGGAGATAAAACCCTTGTTGAGTAACAATGACAAGCATATCTTCACTGTTATAAGTTGTCCAGTTCTAAATTTTGGAACTATTTTGTGCAGATACTTCTTCTTCTCATATTCATCCTCCAAGGACTCTTGTTCCTGCATATATATAAGCATCAGTTAAGTATTGGAACTTCTAGTGAGATGTATATGTATTGTTCAATTGGCTTGAATATAAATGTTACAGGAGGACATATTCATAATATATTGTGATACACACTTGTGCACTTCTCGCTCATATCAACATACGGTCACCTAAAATCTCAATGATTAAAAGGTATAGCAACTGAATTCGAGTTGTCATGTCAACATAAAGTGACTTAAAGCCTAGAAAAGAAACCACACCACACATATTGTTGCAGCAGCATCTTGATACCTTAGCCATTGCAATACCATAATCAGAATACTAAGAAAGTCCAAAAAATCCTTTGTGCGGGATATTTGAACACCTGTACATTTTGACTACTTGATTGTGGGGCAGCCACAACTCAAAAAAGACCAACTAAAGACAATACAGAAAGGGAGGTGATTTGCACACGTTTGGTTTTTTATTTGCACACTTCACTGTTAAAGCATATTATAAATAATGTACAACTACATGATGCGCTAAAAAGAGTGTCCCAATATATTGTGAGAGTTTGCAAATCGTTTCCCATATAGAAAACAAACTAACAACTTTAATTTGTAGATTACTATTATAAATTGACCTTTTAAGCTTGGAATGTCATAATTTAATATTCGTATTCTTGTATTACAGAGATACTAAATAAATACTTATAGAGGTACTAAAAGACAACATTCAATTCTAATGCTAATAACCACCTAATAAGGAATATAGATTCTAATTATCCCGGGACATATAATCACTTTCAAAATGCAACTCCAAACAACATTTATCAAAAAAAAAATAATAATAATAACAATAAAAATAAAAATAAAAAAATAAAAACTGACCTTGTAAAGAGTAGTAGTTGGCTACCTAGGATTATAAAAGTTTGAGCACAATCCAAACACGAAATTTTTCGATGACAGTTTTTTCGTTTCGTTCTTGCAGCCTTAGCTTTTTTTTTCCTTGTATGATATTTGGAACAGCTGTAACGACTCTTCAAGCTCTTCTCTCCTAATTTAAACAAATAAATGGAGATTTTCAGATTGACTGACAGAGTGACATTTTCATATAGAAGCTGTTTCACTTCTGGTGCTACTTTCAAGATGACACAAACCTCTAATATTGGGAATGAAACAATATATATAAAATACTAAGTCAAAGATTAAAAAAACGAAGTAGTTATTTACTCTATAGAATGAAATATTAAAACAAAGCTTACGTAAACATAATATTAGTTGTTGATAGGGGTTTTATCAGGTGTAGGATTATTGTCGGGTTTCAAATCCATTCAGGCTAGGTTGTACCAGGTCGAGTGGTTAAAAATATAACCCGCACGGCCCTATAAGGAATCGGGTTCGGGATAAACACAATTTTGGGTTGCTATAATATTTCCTCAAAAAATGAGGTTGTCTTGCATTAAAATTGGAAAACATGTAAAACACAGTTATACGGTAGCTAAAACATAACTAAATATCAAAAATTACTTGGGAAACTTAGCTATCAACAACCTAATTCAAAATTTGAAGCTATTTCATGTCGATTAAGTGTTGAAATCCAGGGACTGCCAGCAACTCACCCAGTTGTTCCTATATGTCCATATACACAAACACACTGCAAAGAATACCAATGTGCATAATTGAGTAACTTCGATGGCCACATATTTACATTATTGATACTATACTCGTGTACCATATACTAAAATCTACTAATATAGTAATACATGTAGATATAAAGAAACATATCATAACTCATTTAACAAATAACATAATAAGGATAGACAACTACAGACCTGAGAATTTCTAATCCCACTCAATATAAAAATATGTTTATAATAACAATGAACACATAGCATAGTATGGAACCAATAGAGCAAAAGAATGAAGAATGACCTTTGTAAATGATTTATGGAGTTGCCAAACCTGTTTGTTTAATAAAAGATCCAAAAACCAAAAGAGCCCATTCCATATAAGAACCTTTTGGTGTTTCCTGTAAATTCTAAAGCTCGGGATTGTAGCATGTCTATGAACTAAAAATGGGGATTCATGTTTTATCTATAATGGTTTAGGCATGCAGAAACTATAAAACATTTATGTCCAGAAACAGGTCACATGGTTTGAACAAATTGAATGAGTCAAAAGTTGCCTAAAATGTATTTTGTAACCCCTTTATCAATAGTTTATCCATATGAACAAAAGCATTTTTACTCGTTCACTTTTAAGCTTTTTTTTTAACGCCAAATCGTTCAAGTTTAATACAAAAAAGGTAAATTTTTCCAGATAAATATAAACTAAATAGACCCATTCACAAATAACTGGTGAATGTTTCCATTCACGTAAAAGAATTTTAATAGAGAAAGTCTTACACATATTCTCAATTTTTTGAAGCCATCCATGTTATACGAAACACAGGCCGATACTTCTTGTGAACTACCATCATATAATACACCATTTCTTTCCAATTTTCCAATCTTCCAATCATTAAGTACCTCCAGATACCTATTCAAACTCCTATAACAAACATATGAGAGCCCATGTGATACGATCTTTTAGCATATCATAATATGCATAAAGTATAGAACAAAGCCCTCTCAAGTCTCTATAGCCTCATAATGAGAGCTAGCTTAAAATGTAATTCAAGAAATAATGAATGGAACACGATACTCATCAAGTATTGATGGATATAACGTTTTCAATTCTCGCCCAAATTTTCAACACATGGGTCACAATGACCATACAACTCGTGTACAACGTTTCGCTTCTAACACCTAATCAACAACTTGCACTGCTAATTAGCTATAATATGACTTATCATAAGCATAAAAGAAAGCAAGTGTTGACAGATATAAAATGCATAAGATTTCTATAATTAAGCAGCTACTTACTCACGTCATATGATGGTGAGAGCCCAACAATCTAAAATTATCTTCTTCCACTAATAAACAAATTCACAATAGAGATTCCTACAGCTGTTCCTTGCCTTTTCCCCTTTCTTAATCTCATACAACACATGAACTACCAAATTTAACAGTTTTATTAGAGGTGGCTGTATCGACAGATAAAAACGGGTCAAAACAGATCATTTTCTATTATGAGTTGGGGTGACCCGTTAAAATTTTTTGCCTACGCTTTAAACAATCTTTTTATTGATAACCAATCCATTAGTTATAATTACATAAACACATTGATACAAAACTAATATAAATATGTTCATAATACCGTTTAGGAGGGTATATGCATACTGTGTCTTTAACATGTTTCCAAATCAAGATAACTTCGTGTAATGCTAACCTATTTTAGATTTAAAAAAAAAAAGACATCCGAAATCAATCCATTCATAAGTAAATGCGTTGAAATGCCACCTCTACCTATTAAAGTTTAGAGTAGTGATTTTCTAACATTCTCTCTTTATAAGCACAATAACTATAATCAATTTTTCCCTACATCACTGTCATCCTTAGATAATTAGTCAAAAGTACGACAAAGTTCAACGATTGTATACAAATGAGCATATAACATTTAGATAAATTAGAGATACTTATGACACATGTCTACAATTTTCCAAGATGGTGTATATCATATGAATTCTATATCGATTTCACTGATGATTCTTTTATGCCAAGCCTCATAAGACTTCCCATCTCATCAATGTCATTATCTGTTAAAAAACTGACAAAACAACACATGTTTAGCAAAAGAAATATATTTCATAAAATGTCCGGGGTTTAATATTAGTGGTGGATCAGATTGTGGCACATTTCTTGCATAACATTTTAGTTGAGTTAACAAACCTTTTCTTTTCGTTTTAGAATTTAGTCCATCGTCGTCCTCATAGGCTTGCTCTCAGGTTAATTACAATGAATACATTTAATCAATTAATTGATAAGCAAAAGTTAAATTCCTTGATAGGAAAAGTTTTTATAAACATAGTCTAGATATAAGAAATTAGCCAATCTTTACTCCACACATTCCTCTTTTTTTGTACCTCTTTCTGCAAGTTTATCTAAAGTACAACCGATCTTTTTCGATAGAGATTGCTTTTTTCTACCTTGATATCACTTGATGCACTTCATGAGATATAGTAGATGTTGATCGAGGCTTTCCTATAAGACGGTAATAAAACATCATACATGAATTATAATTACTCGACATTACATAACCTCAGCGTTAGATAACATAATTGAACTTTTCTATTAATTCCTCAACACATATCAAAATTAACTGTTGAATTTACAAAATCATCCGCAATAGTTTACCTTTTATTGATTATTGTCTATATAATCTTTGATTGAAATTTCAAATTTACTTATATTACTAAATAATCACAGTAACTTATAGTTATTTGATAAAATTTATCCATTAAAGACCATCGTACCACCAAAGTAAACCGAAATTTACAGTAAATAAAGCATACCACATTAATCAAAGCACAATAACACAAACTCACAACTTAACTAAAATAAAAATAATTAAAAATTAAAAATAAATAAATAAATAAATAAACACTAAAATTATCACATAAATCAAAAAGTCATAAATTTATATGCCTTAAATTCATTAACCTAGCTACATACCTTGGATTAATCAAATTAAGCGATATTATTATTTATTTATTTATTTATTTTTTCCTTCAATCGATCAACCGAAAAGAAAAAAAAAAAAAAAAAAAAAAAAAAAAAAAAAAAAAAAAAGCGCATTGAATTCCATTGATTCAATCCAAAGCATTGTGTTGTTGAAACTGAATAAGTAAATTTGATAAATGGGAAGATAAACCATACCATGATTGTCAAATTGAGTTATCAACTAACACTCGATCGATTGAGAAGGTGGAACCATGGATTCGAATAAAGGTTTTGTGTTATGAAGGGAAACTGGGTTAGGAGTACTTTTTCTAGCTTTGATTTTACAGCCCCGGTTTTTTTCCTTTATATTTTCAGTTTAGTCCATCACTATTAATAAATAGCTTTCAAGTCCATGTGTATTTTCTATTTTTTTTCTACATCTTAAGTGGAAAACGAATTTTTTCTTATTTAATCCAAATCAAGAAAGAATTAGACTTTGTTTTATTTTTCTGATTTACTTAAAAAGACTTGTCAAATTTAATTATTACTTTATAAGGAATGAATTGATTTTTTTGAAATGAAAAATTCCCAATAAAGGTTTTGTTTTATTATATAAAAATATATATAAATCTCGTAAAAACATCAAACAATCAACATAAGAGTATAAGACATAGATTAATTTGCTTAAGTAGTAGCACACCACAATATTTAAATAACAAAGGTTCTTTTATCGTAATCGATGTGGGATTGAAAACTACACAATTTTATCCTTATCAATGTGGGATTCAAAACCAAACAATTATCTATAGAACGTACACTATCTTTAATTCAGTTACACGATCATACATTATTTATGTTTAATTTCTTGATCATCACCCTTATGCCGGCGCTTCTCATCGCACTATTCAAATTTCAGTTCAGTAACAAGTTGTGCTGTTTTTTGCGGGTGGTGCAGTGGTTGATATTTACTGTTGATATTAGTGGGACTGTTCATGCGGATAATGGTAATCGCGGTGTGAAACTTGGGAGAGGATCTCGTGGGAGTATACTATACATTAAAGTGCGAAAATGTAACAGTCTTTCTTTGTTTGATTTTGTATTCCTAACTATGTAGGGTATGTTATTGTGCTTTGTCATATACTGAATGCTCAACACTAATTACGTTCATGTAGTGGAATGTACGATACGTAATAGAAGATTGATTGCGTTATAACAATTTGTTTGCTGTAAATAGGATCTTACAATCATATGCATGCCTGCATGAGAATAATTTTGATCATGCTAGTTCCCGATGTGTAAACATTGAGAAAATCATTTATGTAGTTGTCACATCTATACAAAATATCTTGTAAGCCAAAATGTTGTAAGTTGAGAGAAAACCTGATACAAAGCAAAAGTGAGTTTGTATTGGAAATCAACTTGTCTAGTCACCATATATTACTACTAATAATAAGCTCCCGTATGTAAGTGGTATTAATAATAAAGGTAAAAGTAAGGCACTTGATTTAGCAAGATGCTACAGATTTAGGCAAATAAGATACACGTATTGCCAGACGTCGATAATTAACGAATTATCCAACAAATGGGGTAATATCGTTACCTGACGATGATAGAACACAAGACTTTGAGAAAACTCTTCTCAGACTCTTCTCATTAATTCACTTCAATCAAAATATAACATATCAAAAACCTAAACAAAGCACGCTATTTATATGATAAGCAAGGGAATGAATCAAAACTTTGGGAGTTTCATTACCTTAAATAGACTATAATTTTCATGCAGCAGGTATAAACTTTTAGTTTCAAGAGTGGTGGTATTTTTTTTTTTTTCTTTTCTTTTTTTATAGTTTGAAAACACTAAAAAAAGATTATTTGATATAAGCCTTTCATCTAAACACACAAAACACATAATGTGGTTGAGACACATGCATGTTAGCAATTTGTAAACTCAATTGGAAACAACCCCATGTCATCTTTGTTTGAAATAAGATAATATGCACACATAGTTGGTATGTTAGTTTGATTTGTTTTTTCTATGTTTTGCATGATATACGATATTCTTTACGTTTTGATAATTAAACT
Source organism: Chrysanthemum lavandulifolium (assembly GCA_022545495.1). Classification (NCBI taxonomy): domain Eukaryota; kingdom Viridiplantae; phylum Streptophyta; class Magnoliopsida; order Asterales; family Asteraceae; genus Chrysanthemum; species Chrysanthemum lavandulifolium. The sequence continues at coordinate 313,437,327 of CM040238.1, forward strand.
TCTCTGTGTATTGTTGTTTTTCTTATTAGGACCGCTATTTGCTGCAACACATATGCATGTCGTATAGTTTTGCAAGGAACATAGATAAGTGTGGTGTTCTGGATTTGAAGCTTGTGTTAGCAAGCACTAAACAAATGGAACACTAATTATTTTACTTCTCATTATGTTCTTAAGAGCTTCATGATACCTTTATTTATACTTTAAGAAAGCTATTTTTTTATAACGCCAGAAGTAACTAAACATGTTAATTCTATTTGTAGTTGCAACATAATTATACCATTTTTCTTTAGAAAGTTGAATTGTTAATAAAACAATAGAATTGGTATGAAAATATTTGTAAATCCTTAAACTAAAGCCAAGCAAACTTTCTTTATCTTATTGTCATAAATTTTTAATTTGGTCACTTGATCCTTCAAGCGTAACTAATGTAATATCCTCATTTAGTTTCCTCTGTGTGAAATTCTATCTTATCTATTAGAAGAGAGTTGTGCACGAGGTCACTAATATTGTATTTTGTTGATAGTGTCAACCTATGAGGATATTAGTTGTCATTGATATCAATTTTCTTTCTTTATTGTGCAGGAATTAGAATGAAAATCCCGTTTATATCAAATCACTTTATCGACGATGTAGGTAACAATGTTTCTCCACGTGATAATGAGGAAGCTAGGACATATTTTAATAATGTAACCTAGCTAGAATTTGTGATCTGAGAAATAGGTTTAACTATTTCGACAAAAAAAATGTTCAGACAATGTGTGAAGTGGTTATTTGTTAGATGGCCTGCAGATATGTTTTCAATAATGTAAGTTGAAGTTGCTTCTAGAGCAACTGAAAGTTGATCTGGAGACCAACATGACTCATATATAGTAAGAGGATGCACAAGAAAGCCACAAATCAAAGATGGGTGAGCGCGGTACACGCAACGCAAGTTGAGAACCAAGTGCAAATTATAACAATACACAAGTAATATCAATTAATGTGTGGTTAATGTGTATAACAGTGAAGAAGCGGACACAACAATTTAACATTTGCATAACACTAAAAGCACATATAATCAAACAGAAATTCTTTTCCCCACCGATGTGGGTTTCAAACTCATGCTCTATACTAATTACCTTCTACCGAATGTACACTGTCTTCACTTGATCAATTCTGCAAGCATATCTCATTCATTTTTGCTAATTGACACTCATTCATAGTCATCGTCTCACTGGTGACCACCACCTTCTTCGGTCACTGTCACTATCACTTCAATCAAATTTATTAAGTTGAATGAGTAAACATGGGAGAAGGGTCCCGTGGGAGTATTTACGTGAGGGCGCGGAAAATACAACGACCTCTTTCTATGTTTTTGTTATTTCGTTTTCAAAATTAGGATATATGATATATGGTATGTTTTTGTGGTTTGTCATATTTTGCATGCTTGTTATAGTTAAGAAATCTCTCTACTGGATCAACCTTTACCCGAGCTTTATAACGAAAAATCTTCATAGTTCTTATATGGTAAGTAACTTATTTTATGAACCGGCATATATCTTGAAAAAAAGAGTTGTCCTTCTCATTAGCTGTTACGTGCAGTTACTTTTTAGATTAATTATTAGTGAAAAAATGGTTAAGTTGTTACAAGTATTATGATATATGCATTCAGCTAAGATGTTTATATCTCATATGCCAAACACAGAAATTATGTTCGATATCTACCTATAAGGAAGTTCGGAATCCATTTGTTTTCTAAATGCCATTCTCGACGTACCTATCCGATGGTTTCTTACGCAAATTGTTTTGGAAAAATAGTCTAACTTACTTGCTGCTTCATGGCAACATATATAGGTTCAGGGAACAGTTAGCTTGTAAAATGCCGTTGTTTAATGCTTGGGTCTTTCTCATGATGTTGTGTCAGAGTTTTCATTAACTGCAAAGAACTTTTCATGAGTGATTCTATAATCCAAGGTAAGTATTAATTATACTCGTATATGAATACAGTTGGATCGTTTATGTTGTTACTATTCGTGGTTGGAATGGTTACTTGTGGATCGTTGATGTTGTGATGGGCGAATATATACAATATCTATAGCAGCGTAACTTGTATATGGATTGTTACCTTTCCTGTTTATTTATCATATATTTCGTGAGGTGATCGTTCTATATCAAAATTCCAGTTTCTATATCGGGATCTATCGGCTAGAATGTTGCTCTCGACTCGAAATGGTGGTGTCATTTTGAGTTACACAATCTTCGTTCACTCTAAGCTAGAAGTTAAGCTATTGAATGTCTAAAATCCACTCAACTAGTGAGTTGTGACATATAGCCAATGTTTGCGTCAACACGACTTGGCCTTGTAAGAGATGGCAAAACGGACGGGCTGGGCGGGCATCGGCCACGGTTCAAACGGGTCACGGGCTAAACGGGGCATGGTCCAAACGGGCGCATGTTATATTAATCGCTTTAGAAAAGATTTTAAATGACGAAATAAATTCCTCAAACGTAACACCTCATTTATAATTAAAAAATTAAATATATTATATCTATAAGTTTTTGTTTAAAATAAATTGTAATGTTTTCCAATTGAGAGAAAATATGTGCCCATTCGCCCATTTAACTATTATATAAGCAATATCGCCCATTTAAAAAAAAACTAAATGTGCCCAAATCTTTTACAAATTTTTTCCAAATTAGCCTTTTTTTTGCACAAATTGCCACCTTCTAATGTTAATCATTCGCTGTAGCAACGTTAAGATGGAAATAAGCTTTAACACCGTTCTCTAGCCTATGCAAAGCAAGCAATTTGAATTTGGTGCAAGTCAGCGGTAGTTTCTTATCGGAGTTTGAGTATTTGTTTATGCTTTTAATCTCCCATAATAGTACCAAATAGGCTAATCGAGAGTAAATTTTGTTTATAACTATAATCATGTAGTAAATCATCTCCTCTTTACTAATTATATTCATTCATAATCATTTTATTAGTGACTCTTAAAAAAAAGTTAAGAACCAATATTAATTCATGGCGAGCTCCCCAAAATGAGTTCTCTTGTGATTAACTCTTTTAAAGTAAGCCAACCACATACATAATATCAAATATCAACTTGCCAATAGTTTATATGCCACACTATATAACTAAGTGAAAACTCTTACCTTCACCCGATGTGGGAAAGAATTTTGATACAAGTATTACAAAAGTTAGCTCTAAAGACATATAGTAACACCTTAGATTGTATAATGCAAACATGATCAATCATGTATCAAATCATCTATCATTCATTTTGTGTTTGTTAACATTCCTCGTAATCATTGCACGGCCTTTTGAAGTAACTATAGTTTTGTGTTCCAAATCTTCTTTAGCCTTATGAAATGCACTAGGTGACCTTTAATCCTAGATCTAGATCACTTATTGTTTTATACAATGAAGGTGAAATAAGTTCGAGATATATCATATATGGAATCACACAGTACACAACACTGGCTCGCTCAATGAGAGAGCGATAGTGAACTTGAAATTTATAGTTTTCTTAATACCCCGCAAAGTTTTATATATATATATATATATATATATATATATATATATATATATATGGGTATAGCTTGGCTACAATTTTTGTAGCCAATTACTTCTAATCCTTCATAAAAATACACTAGCAATGAATCTGGGACCCATGAAAAGAATCAGGACCACCAAAAGAATAAGGGACCCCATTATTTAGCACAAAATTAGAAGCTAATTGGCTACAATAAATTGTAGCTAATATTTTCCTATATATATATATATATATATATATATATATATATATATATATATATATATATATATATATATATATAATGAAAAACACAATACAATGACATTTCGTAACAAGTTTGTATAGACATGCTCGATCTCTTGTACCTGCATATAAACCCTATACATTGTTGACATTCTTTCCACCTGTGTTCTTTTATACTTTAAAGACATAAGTTTCACTTCATTCGGACGACTTCAAAAGCTGCATGCATGCAAAGCTACTCTTGACTTGATCCGTGTTGCGAAAACACAAATCTTCTAGGGACAAGGAAATCAACTGCGTACTTGTTTCTACTGTTTATGTACACCTTCAAGATGCAGAAGCTGAGAACGTCTTCATTTTCAGCCATACTTGTCTCTGGTTTGGAGTTATTTGTTAACCTTTTCATAACTCCAAACTCCACACATAACAATCAACATCACACTTAACTTATACTAATAACTAATTATCCTTTTACAAGATGTATATTGTCTTCCCTTACAATTCCACGATCATATCATATCTTATTTGTTTTTTTCTTGATCGTCAAACCTTATTCCGTCACTAGTTACTAACTCTGAATGGTGGGAGTATATACGTGATGGCACAACAAATGTAACAGTTTGTCAGTTTCTATTTTTGTTTTACTTCGCATTCACGAATAGTGGACTTAATGAAGTTGAGGCTGGGTCTTTGACCATGCAAAAGACGGCTATTTTGTATTTAGACATTTAGTGTAGACTGTGCGTTGTGAAATGATAAAAGATAAGTTAGTTTGTGTGTTATGAAAGGCGTCGGGATCTGTTCTAAAAGCTGAAATTGAAGCAATATTTGAAGCATAAAACAACTTTGAATATGACGGGCTTACGACTGAGTGTGACTCACGGAAGCAGTAGAAAATGTGAATGAGGAGGAGGGTGTCTCGTGGACGGTGAGCGACCAGGTAAGGAAGATTAAATTGAGTATGATGATTGATGAAATGTAAAAACGGGATCATAAGGCATGCATATATCAAGATTAGGGAATGATGTAGTAGATTTGTTACCGAACAAGTATGCAACCATGAAGATGATCTTCTACAATTAGTAAGATTCGAGCTTGTTTAAAGTGGTGCTATATGATATCAAGTTCTAATTTTGGGTATTGATCAAAGATGAGATAGATGTGGGATAGAATTGTCTAGCGAATTCTAAAGCATTATTTTTGTGTCAAATGCTTATGTTTGATTGATCGATTTGGTCTTTCCGAGTTTGTTTGAGCTGTGTTTATGGATGTATGAGATGATTTATTTATTTATAAATGTTTTAGGTGATAATAGTTATTGTGTGTTCCGGCTATGTTTAATACATGAGATTACGAAGAGATTATGCTTATTTTTTCAAAAAATATGCTACTAAGAAAATAATCTTTGTTTGGCAGACAAAACTTATAAGAGATCATAAAAAAAATAATCTTTCATAATCTCTAAAAATGAAAAGTTATTTCAGGTAGCTTATAATAATAATAATATCTTTTATAATTTTTTCCAAAGACCAAAGACCAAAGACAATCTATTTTTGCTAAACGATTCATAGGGATGGTTTTGAGTTGTAAAGGACGGGTTTATGGTTTTAGGAGCATGAGATTGTGCCTTAATAGCTTGTTTATTGGTATTTTGGGTGTAACTTACGTTTATTACTATATAAATTTTGATGGCTGAAAAAGGATATATAGTATATGTTTTTGTGGTTTGTGCATGCTTAATAGTCGGTTCAAGTGAAATATATCGAGAGGTCATAGAAGATTGTGTTCCTTATAATATACATGGCTCGTTGAACGAGCTAGCTTAATGAATATGTTAACTTATCAATGAGATCAATACAAAACACATCTAATCTAAAGAACAAATAATAAGATCTCAACCATTCATTTTTTTTCATCCAATGGATGAGATGAAAACAAAAATTAACAAAGGAAGGGTAAAAATGTAATTCTATAAAACCCACTTTCCACCCTTTTTAAAAAACAACATATCTTGCAAACGGTAAATCTTCAAGCTACAAAAAATACACTATCGTGACGAGAAAAAAATCATCTTTCTATTGATATGCACTTTTATATACTTCGACGAACTTTTTTCAAAATTTTCGTTCGAAAAATCCACGGATTCGTATAAAATCCCACGAATTAGTAAAAAAATCCCACGGGATTCGTATAAAATCCCACGGGATTCGTAAAAAATCCCACGGGATTCGTAAAAAGACGAACTCTTTTTTCAAAATTTCCGTCCAGAAAAATCCCACGAGATTCGTAAAAAAATCCCACGGGATTCATAAAAAATCCCATGGGATTCGTAAAAAAATCCCACGGGATTCGTAAAAAGAAAAATCCCACGGGATTTGTTTATTTTAATCTAAACCGTTGGATGAAAGAAAGATGGATGGTTAAGATCTTGTTATTTGTTCTTTAGATAAATGTTGTTTCGTATTGAACTTTTCTCTCAATACAATACAATATTTAAATACAATAAAGAATTATGTCTACCTTACATGATCATACATAAAATTTATAGTAGCTTCAACGATAACATTCGCTAATATATTAAGTGATAGACCCTGGAATACAATAGAACGGTTCATATGTGTCACATTGCTTCTAAAGACCCTTTTCATAAATAGACCCTTTCCAAAGATAAACACCTTTGGTAAAATGATGCTAACCAAACAGCCAATCAAACTGGAACATACAAAACTATCATTCTTTACATATCAGCACAATATTGAACCATAATTATATCCAAGTGATCAATTGTAGTCCACAATTTGGATACTTCATACATACTTCATAATGTTGAAACTGAAATTACAAACTACATTCAAACACACTCTAAAGATTTCACTTATCTAAGTTGAGGGTATTTGACCATCTTTTGACAAAGGTTTTATTAGCGATTTTTATTTTTTCTTGTTACAGCTACATTTTGACGTATACTATATCCGCTAACTGCAACAATTTTAAACAGCCCATTGTCATTTTTTAATCTTTTTTGTTTCCATAAGTAAAAATATGAGAATTGTATAAGTTAATGATTAAGAGTGAGTGTTGCCGTTATCTTTTGTATTTTGTTTTGACTTAGGTTTTATTGACCCACGGCAACAATTGAGTGTTGTCGTTATGTTTTGACTTAGATTGGATCAGCCTACTGCAACAATTTTAAACTGCTCATTGAGATATATGTTTTTTTCACAAGAAAAAAAATATTCTATATTAAATACATTAAAGAACTGAATGTCTACCTTACATGATCATACATAAAGTTTATAGTAGCTTCAACGATAACATTCGCTAATATATTAATTGAAAGACCCTGGAATGCAATAAAACAGTTCATATGTGTCACATTGCTTCTAAAGACCCTTTTCATAAATAGACCCTTTCCAAAGATAAACACCTTTGGTAAAATGATGCTAACCAAACAGCCAATCAAACTGGAACATACAAAACTATCATTCTTTACATATCGGCACAATTCGGATACTTCATACATTCTTTGTTACTCGATCATACATTCTTTTTAATGTTGAAGAGATGGGGTAGTCCAATATAAACTCGACAACCTCTAGAAATTGAAATCACAAACTATATTCAAACACTCTAATAATGTTAAAGAGACGGGGTACAGCTACATTTTGACGTATACTATATCCGCTAACTGCAACATTTTTTAAACAGCCCATTGTCATTTTTTTTTAATCTTTTTTTGTTTCCATAAGTAAAAAATATGAGAATTGTATAAGTTGATGATTAAGAGCGAGTGTTGCCGTTATCTTTTGTATTTTGTTTTGACTTAGGTTTTTTTGACCCACAGCAACAATTGAGTGTTGTCGTTATGTTTTGAGTTAGATTTCATTGTATCAGCCTACTGCAACAATTTTTAAACTGCTCATTGAGATATATTTTTTTTTGTCGCCGCAAGAAAAAAATATTCTATATATTCTTAGTTACCACAAATAAACATAAATTGAGAAGTAAAAAATATAGTATATTTTCTTTGTTACCGCAAGTTAAAAAAACTAAAATTGAGAATCGTATAAGTTTTTGGTGACTATGTTACCTGATGTAGTTACCCACATAACCACATACAAGCACACACAACCATCAACATACTACACAACACAATTTGGCAGTCCAATAACACCAAAGCATATATACAAGAAATTTTCTTTTTCACACCTGATGTGGGTTTCAAAAGCTGATACTTTATACTCATTGGGTGTGTTTGTTAAAGTAGCATGGAGAAGGGTCCCGTGGGAGTATTTACATGAAGACGTGAAAAATGCAACGCCACTTTCTATGTTTTTGTTATTTCGTTTTCATAATTAGAGTATATGATACTGGTATGTTTTTGTGGTTAGTCATTTGTCATAGAAGATTGTGTGCGTTTATGATATCCAGCTTGCTTTAAATTATACCGTCTTAGGCATACAAGCCCAAATAGTTCTTTTGGTAGGCATCTTATTTTACGAACCACCTTATATCATAGAAACAGGTTTTGGTTCTTATTAGCTATTTTAGACGTGTTTGGCGTGCCCAATCACCTTTTACATTATTAGTGAAAAACTTGTAACAATTACATAAATAATCATTTGGCTAGAATGTTTGTATCACATGCCAAACATAGAAGTTATGTTCATTATCAGCCAATAAGGATCCTTAGTAGTTGGCCAGTTTTATACTTTTATGTAGAATTTAAGATCGACACAGCTTTAGGTAGCAGAAAGAACTTATGATATTGACAATTGTCCATTCACCTGTGTTTGTCATCTTTTGGTATACCAAACAGTGGTGACTAATGCAGATTTTAGCCATATGGTCTGGGCTATATGACAGTCGTCCATTGCAAAACCCGAAGTGTATACTTGTTATCAGGATTACTAAAGCGAAAATCTTGCTCTCCTTGGCAAATAGAGTGGCATCTTTAATTGGACAATCTTTCTTTCTCTCCTTATTCATTTGGGTGAAAACATGAACTCTTTTTATATTAGTTCCAAGCTTAGCTTTTATAAACTTACAACGCTCTCAATTGGTAGTGGATCCCATGCTTATTTTTTTAATTACTTTTAGATTATTATATTTATTAAGATAAAATGTGTGTAACCCTTTCTTATAAATTGTTCTTTTGATAACATTTTTGCATTTCTTATCTAATTGTTGTTATCATAGCATTCATGTAAAGCAATAAATTTAACATTACTACAAGAAACCGTCTCTCATGTGCGTTTGGTGATTTTTATTTGCATGCATGATATACACCAAAGCAAGATGTAAATGTAGTCGACTATCTAAGTCAAGAGAAAATGTGTATGAATAAAAAAAATTACGTGTGAATCAATTCTCCTCAATATGTAATTGAGTTCGTGTCCCATTTTTTAAACAAGTTTGAGTCCCACGCGATGTTTATTTATAGCAAATATACGGTGAGTGCAAAACACATATATCAATGACTAACGGTTGTATCAAAGTTATTCATGTTTATTTACAGTACTAAATGGTTGTATCAAAGTTCATTCTTTTACTCAACAAGTTCGAGTCCAACTTGAGATCAAGTTAACAATAGAAATATTGTGAGTGTGATTTTACGATAAAAACAAATCTTGTGCATCGCAACATGTTGAGTTTTGGGTTGAGTAAGCTAAATGTTTGCTAAAGTTTTTATCATAAATTATATCAATCTATCCAGTTTTGATAAATTTGTCAAATATTAATGTGTTTTGATAAATCCGTTTCTAGGATATTCTAAAGCCTCTTTTTGGTTCATTTAGAGGGTGGGTATGGTGATGGAGCATAACATCTTCATCTTTGTCACTTAGCGTCACATCAACATAACAAATCTCAACAACTAACCACAACAAACCCCTCCCTCATAACAAACCTCAACCTCTTCGTTTGGGGCCACCACTACCACTTTATTTTGTTATTTAATTTTTCAAATAAACTAAATTCATTTCATTGAAAATAAAATACAATACATTACATAATAATAAGAAAAAAAAACACATACTAATAAAAGCGACACGAAAAAAAAAACGACACGGGTAAAAAAAATACAACACATACTAATAATAAGAAACCTAGTCATCTCTTTCGTGATATTTCTTGATTAGTCGTTCTCGCCTCTTTCGGATGATCTATGCTTTACGGATCAAGATTCAAATTGGGATCTATCACCGAAACTCCATCTCGATCTTTTCTTAGATAGCTTTTCCTTCTCCCGCCTCACCTCATAACAAGCCCTTTGAGACTCGGCTTTTGAGCATATATTTCGGATATATGTCTCGAAAAAGTACTCGATTGACTCCCACCGGAGCTCGTGGCGCCGAGGTTGAAGTCGACTTTTCTTTCTTTGAGGCTTGTTGGCCGCCATCTCTTCGAGACGAGCTCGTTTGTGCGGGCCAATATATCCTCGAGACATGTAATGTCAATCGGATCTTGGCATCCCACCGGGTAATTTTCAAAATATCCCAACATTTTAATACACGAACTCCTTCCCACCATAACGTTGGGCAAAGCTAACTTTCGCATTCTCGACATGATCGTGGTCATTTTAACCACTTCGACGCAACAGATGTTTGTAAATAGCGTTGAACTTTTGGCAATCACCGTTAGTCGTCGATCATTTACAAGGTATCATATTTTTGCCACACTGGTCATTGGTGGTCTGAGCATTGAACATGTCGAGAATGTCGTTCCAAAAAAATCTTTGGAACGGTCATTTCCCATATCTCGATCTTGGGAAATTTCTATCCAACATTGCGCAAGTAACTTTTCTTCAGACTTGCTCCACTTCCTCCTGTCTGCCTGGGCTAGGACTTCCACATCTTCGTCGTCGTCTGCATCCAAATCCACTTATTTTTTGCCTTCGCCTTTTTCCCTACCTTTGGCTGGTTCACGTGGTTTTGGAACTTTGAATTGTGAACCAGACGGTTGTGATTCCATTTGAGGAAACCGTGGAGGTTGTGACGGAGTTAAAAATGTGGTGATTGAAATCAAGGGTAAGTTGCGAATCCTTGTTGAAACGCATATTTTTGGTTAAGAAAATTTCTTGTGGAGACTAGTTGGAATTTCGCGATGAGGGGTAGGCAGGTTTGAAGAACCCCGTATTGTGGTGGGTTTGAGTTAAGTAAGTTTGTGAAATACACTCCGTCATTTAGGTTTTGAGACATTGTGAGTTTTTTTTTTTTTTTTTTTTTTTTTTTTGAATAAAGGTATAGAGAGTTGAGGAAGATGGAGTAAATGCAGATGATAAAAATGGTGGATATGATATTTTATTTATAGGGGTGGTGAGTTAAAAAAAACAGATTTCTAATTTGATTTTCAAATATATCTGTTGGTAGTAGTGGCTTTGTCAGGCTTTTTATCTTCGTCGTCACCACGACGGTGGATCCAACGGCGAGCCACGGCGAAGGACGCCGGTGTGGCGGCGGCCCACGACGAAGAGCCACGTAGGCTCATGGTGAGGGATAACGATCCCACACCCTCCGCTTTTAGTTTTGAGTTATTTACTTAAATTGTGACGGGTCAAAATCAAGGGGAAAAGATCCGTAAAAAAATAAAAAATAAAATGAAATAAAACAATCACATATTAAGTTCGTGATACCTGACCAACCACAAGAAGGATTGAATATTGCTCAATCTCTTAATGTATCTCAATAATACATTTTTTTGAATAACTAATAATTATGTTATAGAGTATTAGTTATTCATATGATGTAGGTATTTGTTTGTGAATAGGTTTATAAAACTTTATTTGAAATAAAAGACAAATGAATAATATTGTACTAAACAATGAATTGTAATGATAAAACCTCGTTTTCAAGTAGTACAATATTTGATACCCTAATTTTACCTATGTGGAGCTATTACCTTTTTTAACAAGTGAACACAGCCGACTCACATGTTTAGTATATTGGTCTTGACAATGTTCATTAATGGACAAACTAATCAATTTTTGTCTAAAAAAGTTGAGTTTTAGACATAAAAAAAAAGAAAAAAAAAAAGACACATGTGCATCGCACGGCTCTGAATGCCTCGTTACTCTTATTTTAGACTTTTTGGATTACTTATATCAAAACTAACATTTAGTTTAGTGAATATTAATATTGAGTGATTCGGTTTTTTAGATTTAGGTTATCATATAATTACTATAAACCGAACAAAACTTTTGTTTTTTTAAACAAAATCTGCACCATCAAAAAAAATGTAAGAAATCGTATGAGTTGATAGCTAATTCCACATTAAGAATCATCACATAACCCTTCAATAAATCATGATATAAAAATAATTATCAACTTCACACTCATCTCAACTTTTCAAGCTCTCAGAGCACCACAATATATAAACAAGAAAAACTTGTATTCCTACACCGATGTGGGATTGAAAGCCTGATACTTCATTGTAATCTTTTATATAAAGTAATATATATTTTTTTAAATTTGTTTTTTTAGGATTTTGAAAAATAATTAAACCTCATTATTTCCTAATTTGGCTAACAATTAAAGAAAAAACGTTTTTTTACCTATATATTGAAAAAAAGTGAAAATACACATGGGCTTTTATGCAATGTTTTCATATTTATGGACGAAAAATGTAATTTGTTTAAAAAAACGGAGTCCTATTGAGATTACTTCAGTGAGTCAGTCGATCATGGAAAATAGAAGCCAAATTCAGTCTTCATAACAGTCGATTGGCTTCACATAACCCCAAACCAATGAACCAAAAATTTCGATCAATAATTCTTAGGTCAAATTGATTGAATCATGATCCTGTTTCGATTATTGAAGAAACCCGAAATTAGGGTTCTTGAAACTCGAACCTAAACTTCAGTTTTGGTAAATTTGTTAAGGTTTGTGAGTTTGTTTATCTGAGATTACAGTTTTTGAGATTGATTTTGTGTTTATAGATTGACTGATCAAATGAAATACTTTATTATCGAGGTATGTTCCTTTTACACTAATTGATTTTTGTTATCACGCATTCTTAGGTTTTAACTAATGACTTAGTGGTAGTTGTACCATATAGATCATTGTTCTTTAACATACAACACATCAATCCATAAAGATGATTTGGGGAAGCCATATGTATATCTATGTTAGATTATAATAAAAACTTGATATAATAGGAACAAGATAAATCAGCCAAGCATGTTAAAAACTCATTCTTTTATTGAGTGTTTATATTCACGGTTCATATATGAGACGTTTAACCAATTGTTGATTATTTCGAATTTAAAAGCTGATTGAATCACACATCTATTCATATATTTTTGAACATGGGATCAAACCATTCATATATATTATATTTGTACTTTTTCTCAATCTAGCTTAAATATATGTTCTATGATAAATGCAATCACTTTTAAACATCCATTGACACAACCAAGCAGTGTGTTATGAATTTTTTTGGCATTAACATAGTCCACACACAAAAGTATTATGGATTTGGTGGTGATTTTACAGGATGTTTTGCTTTGGCTAAGTTTCTTCAAAAAGTTACAGCTTTAGTGTAAAGTTAGTTATTACTTATTTTGTAAAGTTATTTGACTTTTCAAAAATTCAAAACTCTAATGGACACGGTAAGTTATAATGCCATTGGTTGTTATTTAAGTGTCTTAATCTTTGATGAGATGTGAATTAAAAGCAGATGATAACAATGGTTTTGGCAGGTGACAAAGATGTAGCATGTGACAGTTATGGGGTGTGGTCATGGTGTACTACATATATCTATGGGTATAGATAAAGTTACTACTCTATCATGAAGTTTAGGTAGTTTGTTTAGTTCTTTAACCTTTTAAAAACTTAAGACTATAAACTAAATTTAGATAGTTTGTTTAGTTCTTAGCCCTTTTATAAACATAAAACTGAAAAAAAAAATGCAGAAATAAGTGGTGTTTGGATTATTTCTTCTTCTAAACATAAATTGTTTGAATTGATGGTAGCTTTAAGTATTCACTTTTCATGAGATGATAAATCGACACAAACTTCCGAAATACATTGCGTGCATGCAATGGCTGAAAATGACACCCACTTCATCATGCAGAGTACACTTAGGGGGTGTTTGATTCGGACTTAATTGACTTAATATGAAAAAAACTTAATTAATTAAGTCATTGAAAAACTGTTTGTTTGTGACTTAATAGAGAAAGATGACTGGAAATATTAAGCAATAAAACTGAGGTTGTCTACATTAAGTCATCTCTTAATTAAACATAACTTAATAAAAATAAATAACAAACAAGCCCTTAGGTGTTGTTTGAATTTGACTTAATAGACTTATATGAGAAAAGTTGAATTCATTAAGTTATAAAAAACTGTTTGTTTATGCCTTAATAGAAAGGTGACTCAAAATTAAGTAATAAAACTGAGGGTGTCGCATTAAATCATCTCTTAATTAATATGACTTAATAGAAAAATTTACAAACAAGCCCTTAGTTACTTTAAGCTTTAGCTCTTTTGACAATTCATTGAGACTTTTCTGATTCTAACTTGGAACTTGATGGTGTTATATAGCATACTTGAGATACATTTAAGGCTGTTATACCTACAAATACATATATATCTAAAGCGTTGCAAGTTTCCATGAATTATTAGTGAAATTTTCGTCAAAATGATTATTATCGTATAAAGATGATCGTGCTAACAAGTACGAAATCCATAGCGGCCACATATGCACTAAGTCTTTGTTTGACACTTTAGAATTACATGTTGTGTTAGTTGAGACCCTTGACCTTTCACCCTAATATGATACTAAAATCTGTTAATTGTTATTATCCACATCTAATTTTATTGATTTTTGTTAATTAAGGTTCAAAAGAGCTAATCAAAACATCTGACATCCGTGTTATATATTACACAAAGCAACATAACTCTTGATCTATAGAGATATGGAGTCTGCTAGGTGTTCACTAGAGAGTTACTGAACACTGCAATGCTCATTCTTCAACGTTGACATTAGTTTTGTCAACGGATAGACAGGGTTTTGATACATCTCATGCTTCAACCAACAATGGAGTTCTCCTTGATTGGAGTTGTTCAAGGCCCGATCAGGTACTTGATGAGTACTAAGCATTTGTACACAAAAATATGTTGAGTTATCGTTAAATCTTACAAAAGAGATTATTTCATAATGCAAGGGTCTAAAATGGTACAATAACGAGATCACAATCAAAATAATGATAATTAAACAATTGAAACAAATACACTCAAAGTTTATACATGCAACAGGTAAATAATATTAAAAACAAAATGGTGTAAAGAATCAAACAGTGAACATTGTACATAAAACACATATACGAAAGATCTATTTTAGTCCAACAAGTAATATAATTTACGACTAAGTTATGTCAGAACCCCATTGCCTGACCATTTGAAGTATTATATGTGTGTTATAAAACAAGAATCTAACCCTAAAATAATTCATAACTTTGGTAACTATATTTTATAGTGTCACGATGATGAGTTTATTGCTAAATCTTTAAGTACGCAGAACGCGAGACTAAAACCCTTCGAAGTTGTGAATTTTAGTAATAGTTTAGTCAAAACAATGTTAAAGATGTAGATAAAGACAATCAGGAAAACATATCCGACACTGAAACAAAAGGAGGCTCAAGTGCAGCACCCAATATGGAATCTGAGAAACAAGGATCTAAAGTTCGAGCTCCTAGCAGAGGATATGATTATTCAATAAGCTTACCTCTTGAAGTTTATCATTACTATCATGGAAGCAGTACTGATATGGGGACACTAATCGAGGCGAGTTTTATAATTTTCAACTCTGATTAGTTTTTACAAATCTTCATCATTTTGCATACCTGAAGCAACATTCCAGTGACTGAGATTATTATACAAATTTGGGTTAAGTGCCAATTGTGATTTCTTTTGCCTAATTATGGCAATTATTAAATTATTTATTCAATTGCTTACATCAGAAACTACTTGAATTCAGATTATTTTATCTTTACATATGCAGGTGAGACTAACATGGGATGCATATATAAGACCTGGAGGAAGGTGAACACATTATTATTTTCTTAAAAGTGTAACCTTTAAACTTTACATTCTCCAACACATCAGATGGCTCAAAACATAAAAATCTGATCTTTATTACATTGATATCAACATCCTCCTTTCAAGTTTATATGTTGGTCAGTGTCATAAAGGTTGTAGCTCAAATTATTTGTCTAAATATTGATGTGGTGTGCCTTCTTTTGCATGGTGAAGTAACGGTAGTTGGTGATGCACCACGGATATGTGAATGAGTACACACTTTAAAGGGAGGATTCAAATGTTTTAACAAAGATTCACGAGTCAATTTCGTACATGATTATGAGGTATAGTATTACTACAAATATATTTGTAGTGACTTTAGACCGACTCTTTTTTACCCCTTTAACCCGTTCCAAATAAGAATCGCCCCTTTAACCCATTAATTTGTGCTGATGAGCTAACTAGATCCAGAGCCCTATACGAATCTTATGTATTTCGAAGATATTATTTAGGTTTCCTATAGATGCTAAGACATGGCAGTCATGATTTTGATGTTTATGTTTTTCCTCGATGATAGGAGACATTTCTTTTACACATAGTAGTAACTAGATAACATTTTAATAGAAGTCTGAATGTATTTGCTTTAGAGTGATCCGATAAACTAGAGTGTTCCAATAAACGGAATATAGACCTGGATTATATGCTTAGAAACAAGGAAAAAATCTTATTGGAATTACCACTCCAGACACACACACATGACACACCTCAATATCAACTCGAGTGCAAAAAATGAACTTAAAATTGTTGTTTACTTATGCTAAAGCAGGTTTGAGACTTTGAGAATGTTTTTCTATAGCTTATATAAGCATTTGATGTTTGCATATACGACATGTTATTTTCTTTTCATTATACATAGCTAAATTTTTAGAAAAAACCCCGTGCGTGCACGGGTATTATAACTAGTAAACTAATAACTAATAATCCTTTTACAAGATGTACATTATCTTCACTTAATAAAGTAGAGGATGGATCTTTGACTGTATAAATAGACATAGTAGTGTTTATTGTTGTTGTAAAGAAATATTGTGATTCTCATATGATACATGAAGCTAATACTTTTGTACAACGATAATCAGTATATTAATGAAAATGTAGACACATGATTATTATAATGTTGACAATTGCCTATTTATTTGTGTTGGTCATCTTTTTAGACATATATTGTTTTGTCTGAAACATATACAGAAAGAATTTGATAAAATGATAAAAAAGACAAAATCAAAATCATCAAATACAAAATAAGCATTTATGTCTCCACAATCGTGTACCAAATGATCGTTTTTATTAATTAACATTCATTCATAATCATCACACATTATTCTGCCACTAGTTGTGATTCTATAAATAGTTAATAAACTTATATGAATTAGTAAGTAATTGCTATCGTTTGTGCTTTAGGAATAAGTGATGTATTATATACCACACGCTGCTCAAATGGGATTTACTAAAAGTGATAGTAAATTCAGTTGATCAGCGGAGTGTCATATATAATACACATTGAATGAAGAAAAATATTAGCCATATGGTTTGAGCTAGGTGGCATTTCTCCATTGCAAAACCTGAAGTGTGTACTATAGTTATCAGGATTAATAACCCAAAGTGCTCTTATGTGGATTAGCATTCATTCATAATCATCACACACATTATTCCGCCACCACTAACAGTTACACTCATTTATATGTTTATGTGGTTTGTCAGATCTTGCATGCTCGTCACTCAGTTCCTATGAATTAAGTTAATTTGAGAATGTAGGTGGTTTGAAGTAGAAGTCGGGCGGATGTAGTAATGACGAAAGTGTTGATGTTAAGAGATTGAAGTTTGTTTTCAGATGATTTAGAAGTGCGGTTTTGCCATATCAGACCAGGTATCATTTTATAGTTTGGTTAATATTGCGAGTGAATGATAAGTCAAACTATTGTTATTTGCTAAATGTATTTTCCATATTCTATGTGGCTTGATAAGTCAAACTATTGTTACTTTCTTTTTTATGAAAAACTGGTTTCAGTTGAACTGGTGACCCAATGTTGAGTCGATTAACAACCGAGTTTTCAAAACATTGCAAATCATCTCTCATTCAACAATAAGTATAAATATTATAATTGTTTAGAGCGAGTGTTGTCGTTATCCTTTGTATTTTGTTTTGAATGCGGTTTTATCGGCCCACTGCAACAATTTTAAACCGCCCACGGTTGATGATTAAGGGCGAGTGTTGTCATAATCTTTTTTATTCTGTTTTGATATTTTTTTTTGGTTACCACAAGTAAAAATATGTGAATCGTTGATTATTAAAAGCTAGTGTTGTCCTTATCTTTTGTATTTTGTTTTGATATTTTTATTCTTTTTGTTATCGTTATCTTTTGTGTTTTGTTTTGATAGTTTTTATTTCCCGCAAGTAAAAATATGTTATCTTTTGTATTTTGTTTTGATAGTTTTATTTCTTTACCGCAAGTAAAAATATGTGAACCGCATAAGCGGTTGGGTTATAACATCTTTGCAGTTATATAGTCGTTATTTTATATAACGACAAACATGTACAAACAACCAACATAGTACAGACCACAAATTTAACTATCACATAACACAAAACTATATATACAAACATAAATTCTTTCCCCCACCCGATGTGGGTTTCAAAACCTCATACCCCATACTAATTACCTTCTACAAAATGTACACTCACGCCACGATCAACTTGATCAACTCATTCATTTCTTGCTAATCATATCTCATTCATTTCTTGCTAATTATAACTCATTCACAGTCATTGTCTCACCGTTGTGGGTGACCACCACTTTCTTACGGTACACTCACGCCACTCGATCAACTCCGATCAAATTTATTAAATTAAATGAGTAGAGACCGGTGACCACCACTTTCTTCCACCACCGTCACTGTCACTTCGATCAAATTTATTAAATTAAATGAGTAAACGTGGCCAGAGAAAGGTCCCGTGGGAGTATATACGTGAAGGCGTGAAAAATGCAACGGCGTCTTTCTATGTTTTTGTTATTTTGTTTTCATAATTACGATATATGATATATGGTATGTTTTTGAGAAAAAACTGTATATGAACTAATTGTTATATTTGGTAATCTGGAATTGTGAATTAACCCTTTTATAACTCCAAAGAACAAGATATAACAATCATTATCACACTTGACTCAACTTGTAATTCTTTCAAAGCACCACACAATATATAAAAAAGAAATAATCGTATTCCTCTCCGATGTGGGATTGAAAACAAGATACTGCATAGTAATAACTAATAATCCTTTTACAGGATTCATAGTAATGCCCTCTATGTAACACTCAACCTGATTCTCACACGCATTTGTTCTTTGAATGCAACTTTTCTTCACAGGTTTGGAACATGATTAGGCGTTATGCTGCTATGGATAGCATTGATGCAAGGTTGGTGAATATCCTATCTTGGTTACATGCGTTATCAGCAAAAAGTTCGGCTAGAAGTATTTGTGCTAGGCTTATGGTAGCAGCTCGGTTATTATATATGGCAAGAACGTAACAACCGTATCTTTAAAAGACATCTCGAACAGTTGAACAACTTCGTGATGCTATCATTGCTAATGTTCGTTTAAAGCTTATCTCCATTCGTTTCAAGAAGTCTCTTAAAGTTGCAAAGATATTGGAGATTTGGAAGATCACAAATGCTACTGAATTGGATGGAGCATGATAATATGATTTGGTTATATTGTTCGATGGTTGTTGGGCAGCTCATGGGAATGCATGCATTTGAGTTATAGTTTATGGTGTTTATGCTCTTTTGTTATAAGCACTTATGATTAGCATGGTTATTGGCCTGAATCCATGTAGTTGATACACATATGTAGTGCGTATAGTTTAATATGGTACTTGGCCATATTCCTTTGTACTTAACGATTTTTTTTAGCGTGATTGTATTTACCGGGTAAAACCCTTTACCAAAAAAAATAATCCTTTTACCGGATGTACATTGTCTTCACTTCAATTCTACGATCATATCATATCTCATTCGTTTTTTTCTTGATCATCACACCTATCTCCGTCACTAGTTACTAACTCTGAATGGTGGGAGCTGAATATCTACGTGATGGCATGAAAAAATATAACAGTTTCTTTCTTTGTTTTATGTCGTATTCATGAATGGTGGGCCTAATAAAGTTGAGGGTGGGTCTTTGATTGTGTAAAAAACGGCTATTTTGTATTTAGTGTAGATTTAATGATCAAGGAGGGATGGGAGGTGCGTTGAAAAATGATAATGGTAAGGTAGTTTGTGTGTTTTGTATGAAATAAGACGCTGAATGTGATGGGCTTACGACTGAGTATAACTCATTTGAAGCAGTAGAAAATGTGAATGGGCAGGATATGTCCCAATGTGCAACCATGAAGGTGATATTCTAAAATGAGAAGGATTCGAGTTTGTTTAAAGTTGAATGTGATGGGCTTACGATTGAGTGTAACTCATTTGAAGCAGTAGAAAATGTGAATGGGTAGGATATGTCCCAAGTGTGCAACCATGAAGGTGATATTGTAAAATGAGAAGGATTCGAGCTTGTTTAAAGTGGTGTTATATGCTATCATGTTCTGATTTTGGGTATGATCAAAGACGAGACGTGGGAATCCTGATTTTTTTATCGATCTGGTTTAGTCGTCGGTTTACCAGGTCACCGGTTCAATCGGTTGAACCGCCAAATCGAACCGGTTCAATAAATATGTATAATATTTTTATATATTTAATATGTAGTGTTGCATGATTTGGTGATTTATTTGAATTTATTCCTACATTCGATTGAACTAATGAAAAAGATTGAGATACTACCGATTAGCTTATTTTATAAAAAAATCTGAATCTATAATAATATACCAAAAATTTGCAACAACAATCACCTTATGATTTTAAGTTATAAAAGTCTTAATTAAAACTATATTAGTAAGAGTTTTTGAGATAGTTTATAACTCTAATTTATTGTTTTACAAAATTTTAATTGATAATATTTTGCAGTACTTCAACTTGTCAATTAAACTTAGAAAGGTTGATGGGAAAAAGCTGTGTTGCTAGATTTTATGATAAAAAGTTATGTCCATGTCGGGTTTATCAAACCGGGTCAACATAAAATCAGCGGTTCAATCCGGTTCTCAAACAAGCAAACACATACGGCCCGGTCTCCTAGCCGGTTTCCCGTTCAACCGGTTAAACCGGCCTGATCAACCCGGTTTTAAAACATTGTGTGGATGGCGATGATGATGAATTGTGTCAAATGCTTAGGTTGACCATAGTATTTGTGGCTGTTGGTTATGTGGTTTGCACACCACTCACACCACCACTTACCCTTTCCACATTTCTATTATCTGCTTTATTGACAGGGCAAAACAATTTTTAATATTTTTTCGTTATTTATATTTTCTTTTGAACTATTTTAACTTTATGATTTTTGTTCCGCATTTTTTCCGGCACTTTTACTCATTTTATTGACAAAACAAAGACAACTTTTATGGTATTCTACTCCGTATTTTTTATGTTTTAATACTTTTGACTTATCAAATTTTATAATTTTTGTTCGTTTTTTTTTATTTGGCAGTTTTATAATAAAAAAATTATAACAATAAAATAAAAATAAATAAAATAAGAAAAAAATTGGTGGTGTCCTCACTTTTTTTTATTTCGCAGTTTTTTGTTTCGTTTTTTAGGTGGTAATATACTAATATGTGCGCTCCCGTAGGTGTTCTAGTGATGGTTCCGAGTTGTAAAAGGGTGAGCTTATGGTTTACGAGCATATATGAAATTGTGCCTCGATGGCTTGTTTAGTATTATTTTGGGTGTTACTTAGTTTTACTATTATATAAAAAAGCTGAGAGCAATATAGATCTCACATTTGCCATATATACAATAAACCAATCTTAACCATCAATTTTTCATCAAAATTAACAAAACTATTTTTCATTTTTTAAACAAACATATCTTGCAAACGGCAAATCTTCAAGCTACGAAAAATACACCGTCGAACGAAAATTAAATTATCTTTCTCTAGATATGCAATTTTATATACTTTTGACTGAACCTTTTTTCTAAAATTTTCGACGAGAAAAATTGCATGTGATTCATTTTAAAATCACATGTGATTCATTTTAAAACTCACATGTGATTTTTCCGAATCACATGTGATTTTTCCGACTCACATGTAATTTTTTTAGGCGGAGTTACCATGAAAACAAAATTGTTGGTTCGGTATCACAACAGCTTAATCAACTTAGGCTAGGTGCATCAACTTGAGCTGATGCACATGGATTTATTGAGCAACCACATAATTAGTTTACGAGTTATTGCAGACGAGGCAGTTGATGAGCATGCCCTAACTACAAGTCAACATTATGAAATTATGTGTTGCGAAGAGGCTTTAAGAGAAGTTGAAACAGAACAAGCAAGGATTCAACAAGAGTTGGAGGAGAGGCTCAAGAAAGAAGAAGCATAAAGGGCGGCGTTAATAATGGAATTTGGGTATGTGGAGGAATCTGAGTATTATTCTGCATGCGGGGAGCATTCAGATTAAGATATATTTTTGTATTTCGTATCACATGTTTTTTCCGTATCGTATCATATTTCGTATTGTATTTTATGTAATGTTTATGTTTATGAATGAAATATTAGTGAATGGTTTATTTAATATTGAAATATTATTTAAAGGGTTAATTTGTAAATTGCATTTTTTTAAAAGATGGATCCCAAAAGATGATGTTATTTGATGTTATGATAACGGGCGATTTTTGGTGTTATATTATTTGGTGTTTAAATGATGTGATGACGTGACGGAAATTTGATGTTAACACAAGTTATGTCTCCCTTTGTTGTAAATGGTATTTGGTATTTTCGATTCTCATAATGTCCTAAGACAAACCAAGTCCCAATATATAAATATATTTTGTTTTGATGTTTTAATGATAATAAATATCGTCCAACGGTTAGGATATATGGCTAGTTGCTCTCCAACACAAAATGGTGGTGTCTTTTGAGTTACACAATCTTTCGTTCACTCTAAGCTAGAAGTTGTGACAATCTCATATTGGTGAAATGAGTTTCATTTCATTTTTTGGCTTTGTATATTCATATAATAGGCTCTAGTAGGAGTATCTGTGCCTTAAACAATATGAGAAGGGAGTCCATTTGCGATGTGATGCCTTTGAGGATATAGCAATGTTTGCCTCAACACGACTTGGCCTTGTAATGGTAGTTACATGTATTAGTTGTTACATGTGTTATAGCATAAGGCCCGACTGTATTATTTGTAGTTAGGCCTAATATGGCCCATTCTCTAGAACTCTTTTTGTACTCTATACATTCATTTGTATTAATCAATAATAAGGCAAGCAATTATAGCCTTCAACATGGTATCACGCCTAAAATAAAATACCGATCCTTTCCTCCCTTATTCCTCAAAATTTTCGGATCCATTCTCCATCTCCACTTTCTGCCACCTAAACTCCTCTAAACCCTAGCTCATCAATCGGCAATTATGGCCGGCGATGACATCCCTACACCACCACCACAACAAAACGCAAAAACTCATACCATTTAGCATCACCAACAAAGTGCATGTTAAACTCGATCTCGATAATCACAACTTTAATTCTTGGAGTTCCTTTCTCAAGATTCATCTTGGTAGTCTTGGACTAAAATCCCATATCGAAGAAAAAGCTTCTTCTAGCACTCCCGATCAGGAATGGTGTAAGCTTGACGATCTCATCAAGATGTGGATTCTCGAATCCCTTTGTGATTCATTACAAGAACAAGTTGTCTCAACACCAGGCTATGCAAAATATTTATGGGACCATCTTGAAACTTTGTTTCATGACAACAAAGACGCTCGGGCCATCAACCTCGACAATGAGCTACGTTCCATTAAGATTGGCAACATGTCCATCAATGAATATTGCACTAAAATCAAATGGCGACTCAACTCAAAAACCTTGAAGAACCGGTGAGTGATAAGAATCAAGTCATGTATGCCGTTGATGGTCTTGATTCCCGTTTTGCCACTATTCTTAAGATCATTCGACACCGCGAGCCGTTCCCGTCCTTTGAAAAGGCACGTACGATGTTGTTGCTTGATGAGTCCAACCAACAGGAGGCTGTCATCTCCCTTGATACTAGCTCTTCTTCCCTAACAATTTTATTAGGCCACCAAATTGGACAACAAAGGTATTGCAAACTCTTCATCATCCAAATCACAAAGCTTACCCCAATTGTGTAATCATTTTAACAAGGGCACTTGTAAATTTGGAGAGCGTTGCAAATTTATCCATGACTATAGGCAGCGAGTGGGGCTTAACCCTAAACCGAATACCAACAGTAACATGTCTGGTACTCGTTACTCTCCAATAACTCGCACCACAGCCCACGCTTGGGTCCCTTCTGGTACACAACAGGCCCGATTGGCCCAGCTTTCACCCCACCCTATTGTTTACTCACACCAGGCCCATTCACAGCCGACCCAACCACAAGTTTACGCTGCCACTGTTCTAGCTTCAGTCCATCAGGCTCAGGACCATTACCCATTTGTGGCCCAACAGCAGCAAGGAGTCATTCCTGTCCAATATCAAGCAGGTAATAATCCGGGTATTCTTGGCCCCGCTCTCGCCTCGTATCCTTCTCAAGCAACCTCGTTACCTAGTTCGTTTAGCACCATGACTTTGCAAGACCCTACATGGAATATGGATACAGGTGCCTCCTCTCACCTTAACTCTAGTGAAAATAATTTAGGTACTCTTTTAATACACGCTTATAATCATCTGTACATGTCGGTGACGGTAATACTATTCCCGTCACCAACACCGGCCATAGCATTATTCCCTCACCGCATCGCCCCCTTCACCTTCACAATGTACTTGTTACTCCTAATATAATTAAAAATATCATTTATGTGCGTCAGTTAACTAGAGATAATAATTGTACCATTGAATTTGACGCTTTTGGTTTTTCTGTGAAGGATTTCTTGACTCGCCATATCCTCTTTCGATGTGATAGCTCCGGTGACCTCTACCATGTGAAGGATTTCTCAACAAGTTCCTCCATGTGGCACCAACGCCTCGGTCATCCCGGTGACGACGTGCTACGGTCTCTTGCATCTCGTACTTTAATTTTGTGTAATAAAGAAAGGTCTACACATGTATGCCATGCTTGTCAACTTGGCAAACATGTGAAGTTACCTTTCCACCGCTCAGACTCTATTGTTACAAGTTGCTTTGATATCATACATTTTGATTTATGGACTTCCCCTATTGTTAGCTCTAGTGGTTTTAAATATTACGTTTTATTTCTTGATCATTTTTTGCATTATTTATGGATTTATCCCATTCGTTCAAAATCTGACATGCTTGATAAATTTCTGCATTTTCGTACTTGTTAAAAACCAATTTAAATGCAAAATTAAGAGTTTTCAATGTGACCATGGTGGTGAGTTCGACAACAACCAACTACATACGCTTTTCACCAAACACGGTATCCAATTTAGATTCTCTTGCCCCCAAACATCTCAACAAAACGCTAAGGCGGAAAGCATGATTCGCACCATTAACAACGTCATCCGCGCTCTCCTCTTCCAAGCACATCTACCTCCTTCCTTTTGGGTTGAGGCCCTTCACATGGCCGATTATTTACTAAACCTTCTTCCATCAACCGCAATAAATAATGAAATACCTTACACCAAAATTTTTCAAAAAGCACCCGACTATTCTCGCTTACGAATTTTTGGATGTCTTTGTTACCCCCACATTAACTCACCTCACAAACTTGCCCCACGAGCCACCCCATGTATCTTCTTGGGATACCCGCCTATCACTGTGGCTACCGATGCCTAAACCTGGAAACGAATAAAATTATCCTCTCCCGACATGTCACCTTTGACGAAACACAATTCCCATACCTCTCTATGACACCCAACTCCGCACCCTCATACAGATTTCTCGAACCATCCCATCCCTCACCCCTACATCACTTACTTCTTAACCCCAACGCTCATACCAGCCCTCCACATAATTCGGCGCCACAAGCCGAGCCCACTACACCAACAACCGCTGCATCTGTCCACCAACAACAACAACAGCCCGCCACTCATCCTCTCACACCCAACACTCAAACACCACCCTCACAAGCCCAATCGCCAACCCATCAATTACCTAACTCACCACCACTACACTGAAACCCACCAAACCACCCTTCCCCACAACTCAATAATGAACCCCCTCGCACTCACCGCATGGTCACTCGGTCTCAATCAGGCATTGTCAAACCTGTGGATCGCCTTTCTCTCCACACATCCTCGATTTCTCCCATTCCCAAAACTCCTTTTCTCGCTCTCAAAGACACTTACTGGCGTAATGCTATGCATGATGAGTATAATGCGTTAATTAAAAATGGTACTTGGATTCCTGTACCTAGACCTTCTGGTGTTAACCTTATTCGCTCTATATGGCTGTTTAAACATAAGTTCCATGCTGACGAAACTCTGAGTCGTTATAAGGCTCGTTTGGTTGCTAATGGAAGTGGCCAGCAACTTGGGATTGATTGTGATGAGACTTTTAGTCCGGTTGTTAAACCGGCAACGATTTGCACTGTGCTTAGTTTAGCTGTCTCTCGCCATTGGCCAGTTCACCAACTAGACGTTAAGAATGCATTTCTTAACGGTGATTTATCTGAGACTGTCTACATGCATCAGCCACCCGGATTTGTTGACTCTCGATACCCTCATCATGTTTGTCTTTTGCAGAAGTCTCTATATGGTCTTAAACAAGCACCCCGTGCTTGGTTTCAGCGGTTTGAAGGTTATGCTACCAGGGTTGGATTCTATCACAATCGATGTGACTCCTCGTTGTTTATCTGAGCATGTGGCTCGAGGTTACTTACTTGCTTATACATGTGGATGATATTATTCTTATCGCTTCTTCCACAACGCCTGCAGCAGATTATCACATCTCTACACACTGAGTTCGACATGACTGATCTTGGGAACTTAACTATTTCCTCGGTATCTCGCTACACGACATTCTACAGTTTGTTTTTGTCGCAGCGTAAGTATGCTCTCCAACTTCTTGAGCGAGCTCACATGGCTAATCAGAACCCTCATGCACTCCAGCTTGATACGGACTCAAACCGGGTCTAGAGGTGTTCGATTAAGGACCCCACTTTCTATCGCAGCCTTGCGGGTGGACTACAGTATCTCACATTCACGAGACCAGATTTATCATACTCTATTCAGCAGATTTGTCTCTACATGCATGATCCACGCGAGCCACACCTTGCTGCTCTCAAGCGTATTCTAAGATACGTACGTGGGACTTTGGATTTTGGCCTCCAGTACTCCTCCACTACCAGCTCCCTAGTCGGTTACACAGATGCAGTTTGGCTGGTTGTCCTTCTACACGCCGATCCACATCCGGTTATTGTGTTTTTCTGGGGGATAACTTACTTTCATGGTCCTCCAAGCGCCAACACACTATGTCCCGCTCTAGTGCTGAAGCCGAATACAAAGGTGTCGCTAATGTTGTCGCTGAGACTGCTTGGATCCGTAATTTGCTACGGGAGTTACATTCTCCTCTCTTTTCTGCAACCTTGGTATATTGTGATAATGTAGTGCTATTTATCTATCTCGCCAACCGGTTCAACATCGCGGACCAAGCATATTGAGATAGACATCCACTTCGTGCAGGACATGGTTACCACCGGATGTGTTCGGGTTCTTCATGTTCCATCATGCTACCAGTACGCTGACATCTTCACCAAAGGACTGCCCTCCGCTTTGTTTGAAGAATTTCGCTCCAGTTTGAGCGTTCGGCCTCCTCCTGCTCCAACTGCGAGGAGTATTAGTCGTTACATGTGTTATAGCATAAGGCCCGATTGTATTATTTGTAGTTAGGCCTAATATGGCCCATTCTCTAGAACTCTCTTTGTACTCTATATATTCATTTGTATTAATCAATAATAAGGCAAGCAATTATAGCCTTCAACAACTTAGTGTGGCAACATTAAGATAATGCTCCATCACCATTATTTAGCCTATAACAAAGCAAGCAATTTGAATTTTGTGCAAGTTAGCGTAGTTTTGATTGAAACAATAATTCACTAATAAAAATATAAGTTTTGCGTTCTTATAACAAAGAGTAGACAGAAATGATACTAAACAAACAAGATCTTTGATAGATAAAGTTAAACCCACTACTAAATTAATATTAATTGTTGTGTCTTCACTTCAGTTCCATAATCATGTAGTAAATCACGTTCCACTGATCTTTACTTATTAAATTCATTCGTAATCATTTCATTAGTGACAACCTATCACTTCTTCGTCACCATTACCTCGTTCAACCATCAACCAAAAATCTAAATAAACTATAGCTGTTACAGCAAATAAGTTGTGGGTTCAAATATCAATTTGTGATAAAAAAAAATTAAAAAAACACTTATCTCACTTGATTATAGCTCATTAAAACGCGTGAATAGTTTGTTTCTTTTAAAAAAATATGTTAAGAACCGATATAAATTAGTAATCTCGCATGGTACCAAAGTTATATTTAACTATGGTAACCAAAGGAAACCACCAACATAATATCAATTTTCAACTTGTCAATACTCTACACACCACACTATATAATTAAGTGAAAGTTCTTACCTTCACCTGATGTGGGAACAGAAATTTGATACAAGCAAAATTTTGCAAAAGTTAGCTCTAAATACATATAATAACACGTATAATGCAAACATAATCAATCATGTTAAAAATCATCTATCATTCATTTTCTATTAATTAACATTTCCTAGTGATGATCGCACTGGCCTTATTCTGTCACCACCATCATATCACCAATTTTGCCATTGATACCGCCACCGTCATTTCCTCAAATTCATTAAACGAAATGACTAAACACATTCACCGCTTCCTAATTCTAATCACACTCTCGGTTCAATCAAAAACTTTATAATCAACTGTGGGTCATGAAACAAGTACACATATGTATAGCGTCAATGATTATATAAGTAACTTTAGCATAAAATTGAAGAACTAAATTAAAATCTATAACTCTAGTGGCTCACTTAATGAGAGGGCTATAGTGAACTTGAAATATATACTTTTCTAACACCCCGACAAAGCTTTTTATATATAATGAATCGATTATGTACATACAAAGTTTATGGAATAGTCTCTAAATTAACACAAGAAACAAATACAGTACTACTGGCTCGATAAACCATGACATGCCATGATCATAATAACCAAAACACAACCGACTCGCCAAAAATAAAAACACAATACAATGACATTTCGAAACAAGTACGTATAGACCTGCTGAATCTCTTTAACATGCATGTAAACCCTATTGCTGAAACATTCTTTCCACCCGATGAGTTCTTTTAAACTTTAAAGATATAATTCGGACGACTTCATTCTAAGCTACTCTTGACTACGAGTCTATGATCCATGTTGCCAAAACACAAGTATTCTACCAAAGCTCCATACGTCGATCATGTGTTGGAATTATATATCAAGACATTCAAATAAATAATCACAAAACATCAAAGTAATATTGCGGAAGCGTTAAGGATGTATTAACGAATAATTAATTAACATAAAGAATATGCGTACCTTTGTTGATTCTAGCCGAACAAGAATCAAATCCACAAACTAGCAACGGATGAACCCTAATTTGATTTAGTTAGGATTATATGAATTACCCCTTACCGCTTTGTAATTCAATCCAAGATAATAACAATAGTGTGTTATTACTATGTTCTTGTACACACGTACTAAACCGAATTAAAGTAATGCTAGTTTTTAGTAAACGAATAACTTGGTTTTGTGGAAAGCTTTGGATCGACACCTATAGTGTGTCGATCGGTTTTGGAGAGCAAAACACACACACAAAACAATTTTAGGTTTAGCTAATGAATACAAGAGGTGCAAAAACAAGACCCCTAGCCTTGTTTATATACCCAAGCAAACTTGGTGAACAAGTTTTGGCTTGTTTCCTTTTACCCCTAGCCGATCGGTTCTAAGCCTCCACAAGGGGTTCCGGAATCTTCCAAACTTTGCAATTAAGTCCTTTTCCAAATACCTTTAACGACCGTTAGTCCATTACATTAATTACTTAACGTCCGTTAGTTATTTCGTTTAATAAATAAATAAATACAACATTTATATTTAATTATTAACTTTAAATTCTCATACGTAAAGTGTGCAATCCCATAGTCTCGAGTTCGATCCTAACTCACGTCTACTAATTTATATCCATAAAACCAACAGCTCCCACTTGGATATATCTTAATAGAGTGATCACATTCGGTTAGCGTCTAGCAACACTTCGATGCCTCTAGTACAACTCGAGCAAGGCTCCTGGAAAACTTTTTATGATTTCTCATAATTATTATCCTTTGTTTCTAATACCACGTTAAATAAAGATATGGAATTAAGTCATTCTTTATATAACTATTCATTTCTCGTTTATAAGTGATTGACCAAGATTACCGAATCATCTAAACATATTTAGGGAGATTTGGGTGCGGCCGACAAACATCTTGTCAACCCTACGAGGGCCCAAAGAAGATTAAACTCCAAATAAATTTGAAGGAACAAATTCTATCTTGACTACAAGAATAACCCACAAACTTTGCAACATTTCGAAAACAACCCTTATGACTACCGCCGTATAGCGTTAAGTTGCTCCACGTAAATGCACTACATTCATGACACTTATCCGGTATCTCAAGTCCGAGGATAACTATTCATAATTTACTTATAACAATATCCACAAAGTAAATTATGTAGTTGGGATAAGTCCTATATTCAATTCATTGAATATCATCCGAAATTGGTATGCATTCTCATCAATATACTTTCAAGTATATTCTACCACATCTCTCGATTTGTCTTAGTTTAATGATACTCCCATATCATTAATCGACAACGGACATTTAGAATAACTTAGTTACTCACGGATTAAACATGCAAATATAGGACAACAATATTATAAATGAAAATAAACATAATCCAAACTTTATTTCATTAAAATAATAAATGTTTTACAATATCCTTTATCCAAATACTAATCACGTTATGCATGAAACTTTTAGCTAAACGAAGTCCAATTCCATTGGCAAGTCCTACAAGCTTGTCTTTAGCTAAAGCCTTAGTGAACGGGTCACTAAGTTATCATCGTGTGAACTTTCGAGATTTATTTCACCTTCCGGACTTGTTCCCGAACATAGTGATACTTCCATAGAAAATGTCCGTGCCCTTCATGACCTGTGTTCATTGGCAAATATGATTGCGCAGAATTGTCACAATACATATCAATAGGCGATTCAATTGAAGGCATAACACCAAGCCACGAAATGAATTTCCTAATCCAAACACCTCCATTGCGCTTCCGGCGTTTATGTATTCGCTTCGTCGCAGACATCGCAATCGACTCGCTTCTTGCTCTTCCAATAATCGCTCCTCCATTGATGACAAAGACATAACCCGTCCGAGACTTCGTATCATCTTTATCACATTGCCGGGACGCATCACAAGAATCAGTAACATCAAGCTCGTGTCCGGATTTCCACCATACACTAAAACATATCTTTAGTATTTCGAGATACTTGAATATGCTTAACAAACAATCCAATGAAGATCACCCGGATTCTCGTTGATATCGACCGGTCATGTTTTGAGCGAACGCCACATCGGCCTTGTGCATCTCACAAGATACATAATAGATCCTACACCAAGCATAAGGAACTTTCGCATGCGTGCCACCTCAAGCAGTGTTGAAGCACACATATCGCTACATAAGCCATGCTTTACTTCCATCGGCAAATATCCTTTCTTGGAATTTTGCATACTGAATCTCTTCAATATTTTATCAATGTAAGCGCTTTGACTTAAACCAATTAACCGCTTTGACCTATCTCGGTAGATCTTAATTCCCAGAATGTATGCAGCTGCTCCTAAATCCTTCATGGAAAAACACTTCCCAAGATATGCCTTAACATTTTGCATACTTGGAATGTCTTTTCCATAATTAATATGTCATCGACATAAAGAATTAGGAAAATTACATCACTCCCACTAACTTTGTGATATACACATGGCTCATCAAGATTTTGAATAAATCCATACCTTTTGATTTTTTCATCAAATCTTTTATTCCATTGCCTTGATGCTTGCTTCAATCCATAAATGGACCTATGAAGTTTGCATACACGGTTTGGAAATTGTGGATTCACAAACCCTCCAGGTTGCTTCATATAGATGTCTTCATCTAAGCGACCATTTAAGAAGTCGGTTTTGACATCCATTTGCTATATCTCATAGTCATAGTATGCCGCTATAGCTATAAGAATTCTAATAGCTCTAATGTCCGCTACAGGAGAAAAGGTCTCCTCGTAATCAATGCCATAAGTTTGAGTAAAACCTTGCGCAACTAGACGAGCTTTATAGACGTGTACATTGCCATCCATGTCGGTCTTAATCTTATAGAGCCACTTACTCCCAACCACCGAGGCGTTTGGAGGTAAGTCAACCTCTACCCGCACTTCATTTTCTCTCATGGATTGCATTTCCCCATTCATTGCAATCGCCATTTCGCCTTGTCGACTTGCCATGGCACTTTATAACTAGTAGGCTCTCCAAGATCTCCTAACATAGTTTCCTCAACCTCTACGTTAAGACATAGACGTTCGGTGCACGATATTCCTTACGGATCTCGAACGGAATCACTTCAACTTCGGTGGAGGACCCGGACTATCGTGTTCTACCGAAGTACGTTAGTGTTTTCGTAAGGTAATGCATCTTCTTGATCATCTTCCGGATCATAAACTCTCCCATCGAATTCTTGAGATACGAGATCTCTTTCAAGAAAATCTCCATACCTAGCAACAATTACTTTATTTTCGTTGGATAGTAAAAGTAGTAACCCATAGTTTCCTTAGGGTATCCTACGAAGATACACTTTACGATCTTTGTTGGAGTTTATCTGCCGAGTCACGCTTAACATACGCCCGCAACCCCGCACCTTTAAATAAGACAAGTTAGAGCTTTACCATGCCATATTTCATATGGTGTCTTATCAACCTTCTTTGTGGGAACCATATTTAGAATACGAACACAGATTCTAAAGCATAATCCCAAAAGGATAAAGGTAGAGTGGTAAGATTAAACATAGATCGTATCATGTCCAACAATGTACGATTTCTTCTCTCGATACACCATTTTGTTGTGGAGTATATGGAGAAGTGAGATTCGGACAATTCCATTCTCGCCTAAGTAATCTTTAAACTCTTGGCTTAGATACTCGCCTCCTCTATCGGATCGAAGAGCTTTAATCTTCTTTCCCAATTGCGTTCTACTTGACTTTGAAAACCTTAAATGTTTCAAACACCTCATGTTTATGCTTAAGTAAATAAACATAACCATAACGGTGAAATCATCAAGAAGGTTAAGAAGTAGCTAGCACCTCTCTTTGACACATGTCTAAGTGGTCCACACACATCAAGATGAATAAGACCAAGTAGATCGAAGCCTCTCCATATTGCTATGAAAAGGTTTCTTAGTCATCTTCCCGGATATGCATGACTCACATTTATCAAATGATTCATCATTGATATTTTGCAAAAGCCCTTCTTGTTGTAGCTTATGCATGCGAGCCTTGCCTATATGAGCAAGTCTACAATGCCAAAGATAAGAAGAATTCACGTCGACTTTATCTTCTTGTTAATGCTAAACATCGAATTATTATTATTGTTAGATTCATTTCAATCATATCAATTTCAAACACACCATTCACAAGAATTGCTTTAAAATAAAATACACCATTTAAAGAAACATCAATTCCATTACTTGAAATAGTATGAGTAAAACCATCATCCAACAAACTTGAAAAGGAAACAACACCTCTAATTATAGAAGGTGCATAATGACAATTGTTTAATAACAAGACTAAGCCCGAAGGCAATACTAAACTAAACGTTCCTATGGCTTCAACAAATGCATGCGCCATTTCCCACGCAGATATTGCTCCCCATAGGCAAGCTTCCTCTTCACTCTAAACCCCGCAGTGTATTACAAATGTGAATACCACACCGTATCATATACCCGTGAATTATTATGATTTAGAGTAAATAATTCAATGACAAATAAATTACTCAAGTACCGGCGCCGAGGACCCTTCATACTTCATCTTATTTGCCCGCAATTCATCAAGATAGAGAGCACGCTTTCTTCCAATGCCCAACGCCTTACAATGATGGCATGCTTGATCCTTTTAGGATTATCCTTCCTAGGAGTAGGGTTCTTCTTGGGTTGAGGTTGATAGGCCATCACCGTTTGCCTTTGTCAACCTTTCCTTACCCTTCCCTTCTTGTTGTTCGCACGCGGTTTTGGCTTATTAATTCTTCCACCCGAATAGCAAGTACCGGGCGGTAGGAACCTTTGAGGCAACCCTTTCTCATAATCAATGAGCAATGCGTGTAGGTCAAGAATCGCCTTCCCACGCAGTGCATATTGAAATTTCGACAAAACCATTAAAATCCTTGTTAAGGGATCGATTAATCGATTCACGACCATGTCATCCTCATAAGTTTTGCCAAGTGCTTTTAGTGGTCCATGTAACCTTTCATTTCAAAGACATGAGCACTTACGGGTTTACCTCTCCCCGCCATATTGTGTAACGCGTCGGTCAAGTCATAAATCTCGACGGCATTGGTTTCTCAAACATAGTTCAAGTTCATTGAGCATATTATATGGGAAATAATGTTCAAACCGCTTTTGAAGAGCGATTCCATTGTTCCCAACATAAGACAAGCCACATCATTATGACGCTTATACTCAGCTTCCACTCGTCCTTTTGAGCTTGAGTAGCTTCAGACCGGTTGGTTCAAGCAGGCAAGGTTCATAAAGATATTTCATACGATCAAGAACTCTAGACAATTCTCAAAGAGCGGTGCCAATCATTGAAATTCTTAGAGCGATCAACTTTTCTCGATCAAAAAACTTTTGAACGCAGAATTTAGAGCGATGTTAGTGTTATCGGTGTTTTGAGCCATTTCTACGTAAAAAGTTCAAGTATTAGTATTTTCGATAATACACTTTTCAAGAAAATAAATATACCCAACGGTAATATAAACATATAACCATATAATTTTCTCGAAAACTAGGATCCAAATTATCATAGGTTCATCACATCGGTTGATCCGCTAGCAACAAACGCATATAATAAGGTAATCTGTCGAACATTAATTGGCAAACAATTTCCAACTCCTAGATCATTATGGGATTTATATTTTCCAACGCTATTGCAAATATAAACATGTTTTATCCCATCTTATGCCATTGAGTCCAAGATCTCACTTCCTACTCAACTTAAGTGTCTAACTTAAAGAAGCGCAAATATGTCCATGCAAGATCTCACTTTACATAGAGATTTACCTCTCCATCACAATCTAGCCAAGTACTCTCATGACATAAATTGCAACTTCAAGTGTTCCTTTTAATTAGATGGCATATTCTTAATTTAAAAGGGTACTAGTTTTGATTTTATGTGGTCAAATCAAATATGTACAAAGATGTCATGCATTCATCTTGTAGCATAAATTTAATAAAAAACTTTTTATTACCAATTCATAAAGATCAAATTATCAAAGTTTTGATTGAGGTATTGGGTTCACCAATCAAGGAATTTAGTATTAATTATCATCCATTATACCGTACTTTTGCATAAGTGTAAACACTTAGTGTTTCGGATAATTACCACCGAAGTGGCGCATGGAATTAAAACTAATTCGCCCTTAAGATGAGCTTGCACATTATATGGCTTACTAAGTAGCTCCATTCGAACTTACAGAGGGCAGAGGACCAGGTACGCGCTAAAGCACAACCTAAGACATCCATTCAGTGTGACTATGCGCACTTCTTTAAACCCCTTTTATTAGTTCATTCGAATGGGTGAGCCGTTCAGTCATTGTACCAAAGTCACCAATCAATTAAACTATTTTGACAACTTAACTCTTCCAAAACAATTAAATTTCGCCATTGTTTAGTCCGTATTATTTTTCTATTCAAAATTACCCTTTGCTTAAAACTGTCTAACATAATAAACAAACAAGTAACAAATAAAAAATAAACTACTAAAAACAATGCACATAATAAACAATTTATACGTGTAAACAAGTAGCCACATGCAACTTATTCGATAAAATCCTATTAATAATCAATATCTAGGTTAAATTAATGTATATATTAATTTAGGGTTTTCACCCAAAGAATAGAAAGTGAGCCACATACATCGATGAATCGATTATGTAAACCCTTAATTAATTATACCAAATTGCACATAATTGATTCATTAATATATTAATTGAGTCTTCCCAATTCAAGATTTATCATAAATAAATATGTCTCAACAATTAAACAATATATCAAAGCAACTTATCCATGACTAACATGCATGTATAGTCATGGACATCATAACAATTTATACAAGTAAGTCACAAGATCGCATATAAAAATTCCATGACACATAACAAATTATTCATGAATTAATCACGTAATCAATATTAATTCTAGGTTTTAATAAGGTTAGCAAACAATTTTCAAAACCCTAAAAAATTTATGTATATGTCGATTTAAAAAAAAATATGGTACGCCCCAATTTAAAAAAAAAATTCGACCAAACATAAATAAGCATAAACCCTAGATTAACATAGCAAACAACATACAAGTATTTGTTTTATTACGCGTTTATGTAATTAATTACTCATTAAAACCAATGACTCGTGATGCCACTGTTGGAATTATATATCAAGACATTCAAATAAATAATCACAAAACATCAAAGTAATATTGCGGAAGCGTTTAGGATGTATTAACGAATAATTAATTAACATAAAGAATATGCGTGCCTTTGTTGATTCTAGCCGAACAAGAATCAAATCCACAAACTAGCAACGGATGAACCCTAATTTGATTTAGTTAGGATTATATGAATTACCCTCACCGCTTTGTAATTCAATCCAAGATAATAACAATAGTGTGTTATTACTATGTTCTTGTACACACGTACTAAACCGAATTAAAGTAATGCTAGTTTTAGTAAACGAATAACTTGGTTTTGTGGAAAAGCTTTGGATCGACCACAAGGGTGTCGATCGGTTTGGAGAGCAAAACACACACAAACAATTTTAGGTTTAGCTAATGAATACAAGAGGTGCAAAAACAAGACCCTAGCCTTGTTTATATACCCAAGCAAACTTGGTGAACAAGTTTTGGCTTGTTTCCTTTACCCCTAGCCGATCGGTTCTAAGCCTCCACAAGGGGTTCGGAATCTTCCAAACTTTGCAATTAAGTCCTTTTCCAAATACCTTTAACGCCCGTTAGTCCATTACATTAATTACTTAACGTCCGTTAGTTATTTCGTTTAATAAATAAATAAATACAACATTTATATTTAATTATTAACTTTAAATTCTCATACGTAAAGTGTGCAATCCCATAGTCTCGAGTTCGATCCTAACTCACGTCTACTAATTTATATCCATAAAACCAACAAGGGTCGCTTAATTTAAGTTTAGTATTCACTCATGATATGATGTATATATTGAACTTGGTCGCGAGTTTAGGTTAGGGACACGACTGGACCTAGGGGTTCACGGGAACCACATGAATGTTTATTGCGTAGTGTTAATTTTTCAAAAAATTCGATTTTTTTGGAATGATCCCGTCCACGAACTTTGTGACATAAATACATATGTCACGGTCAATGTTTTTACTAGTTCAATGAAATTATACATCTTAGTTAATTTTATTTTCTTTATACTCGTAAAAATATTTTGTGCACCTAATCACTTCAAAATTTTGGGTCCGCCATTGGACTTAGGGGCAAGGGGAAGTGGTTGGGAGGCGGTTAGGGTTCTGACTAGGAATTTTACCTTTGCGGAAGGTGTGGTTGTGAATGTGAGTAGATTTCCAGCCAGATTATCTACGTGATAGTACGAATAATGTAACTGTCTCTTTATTTGTTTTATTTCGTATTCATGAATGGTGGATTTAATAAAGTTGAGGGTGGGTTGTGTAATGATAAATATAAGGTAGTTTGTGTGATCTGGAAGGCGTCGGTCGGGAAGGTCCTCCGTTCTAAAGCTGAAATTGAAGCATTATTGAAACACTAGATCTATATTTTCTTTTTTACGAAAACGGATTTAAATATGATAGGATTACGACTGAGTGTAACTCACAGAAGCAGTATAAAATGTGAATGAGGATGGTGTCTCGTAGGCGGTTAGATAAGGAAGATGAAATTGAGTATGATGGAAAATGAAATTGTAAAAACGCGATCATATCTTGACTAAGTGTTATCCGTGACATCTCTTTTTTACAATTACATTTTGACATATGCTTTATCCGCGAGTGCAACAATTTTAAAACCGCCATTGCGATTTTCTTTTGTTATCGTAAGTTAATTATCTTTTGTTTTGATATTTATTTTTGTTGCCGCAAGTAAAAATTATTATTCTTTTGTTATCGTATGTAAATGATCTTTTGTTTTTATAATTCTTTTTGTTACCGCAATTAAAAATTATGGGGATCATATAAGTTGTTGATCATCAGCAACATTGCGTGGTTATTGTGTATCAACCACAAAGAAGCAGAAGCAACCAACATAGTAAAAAAGACAACTTATTTACAATTACATTTTGACATATGCTTTATCCGCGAGTGCAACAATTTTAAAACCGCCATTGCGATTTTCTTTTGTTATCGTAAGTTAATTATCTTTTGTTTTGATATTTATTTTTGTTGCCACAAGTAAAAATTATTATTCTTTTGTTATCGTATGTAAATGATCTTTTGTTTTTATAATTCTTTTTGTTACCGCAATTAAAAATTATGGGGATCATATAAGTTGTTGATCATCAGCAACATTGCGTGGTTATTGTGTATCAACCACAAAGAAGCAGAAGCAACCAACATAGTAAAAAAGACAACTTAATGTTTGTATAACACTAAAGTATATAAACATACAGAAAATCTGTTCCTAACCCGATGTGGGTTTCAAACTCATGCTCTATAGTCTATACTACTTACCTTCTACCAAATGTACACTGTGTTCACTTCGATCAATTCCGCAAGCATATCTCATTCATTTTTTGCTAATTGACACTCATTCATAGTCATCGTCTCACTGGTGACCACCACCTTCTTCGGTCACTGTCACTATCACTTCAATCAAATTTATTAAGTTGAATGAGTAAACATGGGAGAAGGGTCCCGTGGGAGTATTTACGTGAGGGCGCGGAAAATACAACGACCTCTTTCTATGTTTTTGTTATTTCGTTTTCAAAATTAGGATATATGATATATGGTATGTTTTTGTGGTTTGTCATATTTTGCATGCTTGTTATAGTTAAGAAATCTCTCTACTGGATCAACCTTTACCCGAGCTTTATAACGAAAAAATCTTCATAGTTCTTATATGGTAAGTAACTTATTTTATGAACCGGCATATATCTTGAAAAAAAGAGTTGTCCTTCTCATTAGCTGTTACGTGCAGTTACTTTTTAGATTAATTATTAGTGAAAAAATGGTTAAGTTGTTACAAGTATTATGATATATGCATTCAGCTAAGATGTTTATATCTCATATGCCAAACACAGAAATTATGTTCGATATCTACCTATAAGGAAGTTCGAATCCATTTGTTTTCTAAATGCCATTCTCGGCGTACCTATCCGATGGTTTCTTACGCAAATTGTTTTGGAAAAATAGTCTAACTTACTTGCTGCTTCATGGCAAGATATATAGGTTCAGGGAACAGTTAGCTTGTAAAATGCCGTTGTTTAATGCTTGGGTCTTTCTCATGATGTTGTGTCAGAGTTTTCATTAACTGCAAAAGAACTTTTCATGAGTGATTCTATAATCCAAGGTAAGTATTAATTATACTCGTATATGAATACAGTTGGATCGTTTATGTTGTTACTATTCGTGGTTGGAATGGTTACTTGTGGATCGTTGATGTTGTGATGGGCCGAATATATACAATATCTATAGCAGCGTAACTTGTATATGGATTGTTACCTTTCCTGTTTATTTATCATATATTTCGTGAGGTGATCGTTCTATATCAAAATTCCAGTTTCTATATCGGGATCTATACGGCTAGAATGTTGCTCTCTGACTCGAAATGGTGGTGTCATTTTGAGTTACACAATCTTCGTTCACTCTAAGCTAGAAGTTAAGCTATTGAATGTCTAAAATCCACTCAACTAGTGAGTTGTGACATATAGCCAATGTTTGCGTCAACACGACTTGGCCTTGTAAGAGATGGCAAAGCGGACGGGCTGGGCGGGCATCGCCACACAGTTCAAAGCAGGTCACGGGCTAAGCGGGCATGGTCCAAACAGGCGCATGTTATATTAATCGCTTTAGAAAAGATTTTAAATGAGCGAAATAAATTCCTCAAACGTAACACCTCATTATAATTAAAAATTAAATATATTATATCTATAAGTTTTGTTTAAAATAAATTGTAATGTTTTCCAATTGAGAGAAAATATGTGCCCATTCGCCCATTTAACTATTATATAAGCAATATCGCCCATTTAAAAAAAAACTAAATGTGCCCAAATCTTTTACAAATTTTTCCAAATTAGCCTTTTTTTGCACAAATTGCCACCTTCTAATGTTAATCATTATTGTAGCAACGTTAAGATGGAAATAAGCTTTAACACCGTTCTCTAGCCTATGCAAAGCAAGCAATTTGAATTTGGTGCAAGTCGGTAGTTTCTTATCGGAGTTTGAGTATTTGTTTATGCTTTTAATCTCCATAATAGTACCAAATAGGCTAATCGAGTAAATTTTGTTTATAACTATAATCATGTAGTAAATCATCTCCTCTTTACTAATTATATTCATTCATAATCATTTTATTAGTGACTCTTAAAAAAGTTAAGAACCAATATTAATTCATGGCGAGCTCCCAAAATGAGTTCTCTTGTGATTAACTCTTTTAAAGTAAGCCAACCACATACATAATATCAAATATCAACTTGCCAATAGTTTATATGCCACACTATATAACTAAGTGAAAACTCTTACCTTCACCGATGTGGGAAAGAATTTTGATACAAGTATTACAAAGTTAGCTCTAAAGACATATAGTAACACCTTAGATTGTATAATGCAAACATGATCAATCATGTATCAAATCATCTATCATTCATTTTGTGTTTGTTAACATTCCCTCGTAATCATTGCACGGCCTTTTGAAGTAACTATAGTTTTGTGTTCCAAATCTTCTTTAGCCTTATGAAATGCACTAGGTGACCTTTAATCCTAGATCTAGATCACTTATTGTTTTATACAATGAAGGTGAAATAAGTTCGAGATATATCATATATGGAATCACACACGAGTACACAACACCTGGCTCGCTCAATGAGAGAGCGATAGTGAACTTGAAATTTATAGTTTTCTTAATACCCTGCAAAGTTTTATTTATATATATATATATATATATATATATATATATATATATATATATATATATATATATATATATATATATATATATATATAATGAAAACACAATACAATGACATTTCGTAACAAGTTTGTATAGACATGCTCGATCTCTTGTACCTGCATATAAACCCTATACATTGTTGACATTCTTTCCACCTGTGTTCTTTTATACTTTAAAGACATAAGTTTCACTTCATTCGGACGACTTCAAAAAGCTGCATGCATGCAAAGCTACTCTTGACTTCGATCCGTGTTGCCGAAAACACAAATCTTCTAGGGGACAAG
The DNA here is from genome assembly GCA_022545495.1 of Chrysanthemum lavandulifolium. Classification (NCBI taxonomy): domain Eukaryota; kingdom Viridiplantae; phylum Streptophyta; class Magnoliopsida; order Asterales; family Asteraceae; genus Chrysanthemum; species Chrysanthemum lavandulifolium. Next base: position 313,478,991 of record CM040238.1, read on the forward strand.
GAAATCAACTGCGTACTTGTTTCTACTGTTTATGTACACCTTCAAGATGCGAGAAGCTGAGAACGTCTTCATTTTCAGCCATACTTGTCTCTGGTTTGGAGTTATTTGTTAACCTTTTCATAACTCCAAACTCCACACATAACAATCAACATCACACTTAACTTATACTAATAACTAATTATCCTTTTACAAGATGTATATTGTCTTCCCTTACAATTCCACGATCATATCATATCTTATTTGTTTTTCTTGATCGTCAAACCTTATTCCGTCACTAGTTACTAACTCTGAATGGTGGGAGTATATCGTGATGGCACAACAAATGTAACAGTTTGTCAGTTTCTATTTTTGTTTTACTGCATTCACGAATAGTGGACTTAATGAAGTTGAGGCTGGGTCTTTGACCATGCAAAAGACGGCTATTTTGTATTTAGACATTTAGTGTAGACTGTGCGTTGTGAAATGATAAAAGATAAGTTAGTTTGTGTGTTATGAAAGGCGTCGGGATCTGTTCTAAAAGCTGAAATTGAAGCAATATTTGAAGCATAAAACAACTTTGAATATGACGGGCTTACGACTGAGTGTGACTCACCGGAAGCAGTAGAAAATGTGAATGAGGAGGAGGGTGTCTCGTGGACGGTAGACGACCAGGTAAGGAAGATTAAATTGAGTATGATGATTGATGAAATGTAAAAACGGGATCATAAGGCATGCATATATCAAGATTAGGGAATGATGTAGTAGATTTGTTAGCGAACAAGTATGCAACCATGAAGATGATCTTCTACAATTAGTAAGATTCGAGCTTGTTTAAAGTGGTGCTATATGATATCAAGTTCTAATTTTCGGTATTGATCAAAGATGAGATAGATGTGGGATAGAATTGTCTACCGAATCCTAAAGCAATATTTTTGTGTCAAATGCTTATGTTTGCTTGATCGATTTGGTCTTTCCGAGTTTGTTGGAGCTGTGTTTATGGATGTATGAGATGATTTATTTATTTATAAATGTTTTAGGTGATAATAGTTATTGTGTGTTCCGGCTATGTTTAATACATGAGATTACGAAGAGATTATGCTTATTTTTTCAAAAAATAAGCTACTAAGAAAATAATCTTTGTTTGGCAGACAAAACTTATAAGAGATCATAAAAAAAATAATCTTTCATAATCTCTAAAAATGAAAAGTTATTTCATGTAGCTTATAATAATAATATCTTTTTATAATTTTTTCCAGCACCAGCACCAGCACAATCTATTTTTGCTAAACGATTCATAGGGATGGTTTTGAGTTGTAAAGGACGGGTTTATGGTTTTAGGAGCATGAGATTGTGCCTTAATAGCTTGTTTATTGGTATTTTGGGTGTAACTTACGTTTATTACTATATAAATTTTGATGGCTGAAAAAGGATATATAGTATATGTTTTTGTGGTTTGTGCATGCTTAATAGTCGGTTCAAGTGAAATATATCGAGAGGTCATAGAAGATTGTGTTCCTTATAATATACATGGCTCGTTGAACGAGCTAGCTTAATGAATATGTTAACTTATCAATACAATACAATATTTAAATACAATAAAGAATTATGTCTACCTTACATGATCATACATAAAATTTATAGTAGCTTCAACGATAACATTCGCTAATATATTAAGTGATAGACCCTGGAATACAATAGAACGGTTCATATGTGTCACATTGCTTCTAAAGAAGACCCTTTTCATAAATAGACCCTTTCCAAAGATAAACACCTTTGGTAAAATGATGCTAACCAAACAGCCAATCAAACTGGAACATACAAAACTATCATTCTTTACATATCAGCACAATTCGGATACTTCATACATTCTTTGTTACTCTGATCATACATTCTTTTTAATGTTGAAGAGATGGGGTAGTCCAATATAAACTCGACAACCTCTAGAAATTGAAATCACAAACTATATTCAAACACTCTAATAATGTTAAAGAGACGGGTACAGCTACATTTTGGCGTATACTATATCCGCTAACTGCAACATTTTTAAACAGCCCATTGTCATTTTTTTAATCTTTTTGTTTCCATAAGTAAAAAATATGAGAATTGTATAAGTTGATGATTAAGGCGAGTGTTGCCGTTATCTTTTGTATTTTGTTTTGACTTAGGTTTTTTGACCCACAGCAACAATTGAGTGTTGTCGTTATGTTTTGAGTTAGATTTCATTGTATCACCTACTGCAACAATTTTTAAACTGCTCATTGAGATATATTTTTTTGTGTCATAAGAAAAAATATTCTATATATTCTTAGTTACCACAAATAAACATAAATTGAGAAGTAAAAATATAGTATATTTTCTTTGTTACATAAGTTAAAAAACTAAAATTGAGAATCGTATAAGTTTTTGATGACTATGTTACCTGATGTAGTTACCCACATAACCACATACAAGCACACACAACCATCAACATACTACACAACACAATTTGGCAGTCTAATAACACCAAAGCATATATACAAGAAATTTTCTTTTCACACCTGATGTGGGTTTCAAAGCTGATACTTTATACTCATTGGGTGTGTTTGTTAAAGTAGCATGGAGAAGGGTCCGTGGGAGTATTTACATGAAGGCGTGAAAAATGCAACGCCACTTTCTATGTTTTTGTTATTTCGTTTTCATAATTAGAGTATATGATACTGGTATGTTTTGTGGTTAGTCATTTGTCATAGAAGATTGTGTGCGTTTATGATATCCAGCTTGCTTTAAATTATACCGTCTTAGGCATACAAGCCCAAATAGTTCTTTTGGTAGGCATCTTATTTCTGAACCACCTTATATCATAGAAACAGGTTTTGGTTCTTATTAGCTATTTTAGACGTGTTTGGCGTGCCCAATCACCTTTACATTATTAGTGAAAACTTGTAACAATTACATAAATAATCATTTGGCTAGAATGTTTGTATCACATGCCAAACATAGAAGTTATGTTCATTATCAGCCAATAAGGATCCTTAGTAGTTGGCCAGTTTTATACTTTTATGTAGAATTTAAGATCGACACAGCTTTAGGTAGCAGAAAGAACTTATGATATTGACAATTGTCCATTCACCTGTGTTTGTCATCTTTTGGTATACCAAACAGTGGTGACTAATGCAGATTTTAGCCATATGGTCTGGGCTATATGACAGTCGTCCATTGCAAAACCCGAAGTGTATACTTGTTATCAGGATTACTAAAGCGAAAATCTTGCTCTCCTTGGCAAATAGAGTGGCATCTTTAATTGGACAATCTTTCTTTCTCTCCTTATTCATTTGGGTGAAAACATGAACTCTTTTATATTAGTTCAAGCTTAGCTTTTATAAACTTACAACGCTCTCAATTGGTAGTGGATCCCATGCTTATTTTTTTAATTACTTTTAGATTATTATATTTATTAAGATAAAATGTGTGTAACCCTTTCTTATAAATTGTTCTTTTGATAACATTTTTGCATTTCTTATCTAATTGTTGTTATCATAGCATTCATGTAAAGCAATAAATTTAACATTACTACAAGAAACCGTCTCTCATGTGCGTTTGGTGATTTTTATTTGCGTACATGATATACACCAAAGCAAGATGTAAATGTAGTCGACTATCTAAGTCAAGAAAATGTGTATCAATAAAAAAAATTACGTGTGAATCAATTCTCCTCAATATGTAATTGAGTTCGTGTCCCATTTTTTTAAACAAGTTTGAGTCCCGAGCGATGTTTATTTATAGCAAATATACGGTGAGTGCAAAACACATATATCAATACTAATGGTTTTTTTTTTTTTGGTTAAAGGGTTTCGATACACGGTGAATAGAATAAATGAAATAAACATGTTTTACATGAGAGAGTGGTGATGAAGCCACTCTAGCCCTATTGCATCAAGCAAACATTGTTGGAATTATATAACATGACTAATCATAAATATAAACAATAAACATCAAGTACACATGCGGAAGTGTATAGGATTTATTAATGAACAATTAATTAACATAAAAGAATATGCGTACCTTTCTTGATTCTAGCCGAACAAGAATCAAATCCACAAAACTAGCAATTGGATGAACCCTAATTAGGGTTTATAAGATTATGTGAATTACCCCTTACCGTTTTGTAATTCAATCCAAGATACAATCAATAGTGTAATTGTACCACGTTCTTGTACACACGTACTATAACAAATTAAAGTAATGCTAGTTTTAATTAAACAAAATAATTATGTTTTGGGAAAAGATGATGATCGACACCCATAAGGGTTGTACCGAAAGCACAAAAACACACAAACACCTTTTGGTTTTAGGTTATGAGTACAAGAGATGCAAAACACAAGACCCCTAGCCTTGTATATATATACTTAGCAAAAATTGGAGAACAAGTTGAGTTGGATATGGGTTGGGTTTCCTTGTGGCCGATCATATGGAGTATCCCACAAGGGATTCCGAAACCTTCCAAATATTGATTTGCATTCTAGTCCTTTCCAATTACATTTAACGACCGTTACACTTAATTACTTAACGTCCGTTATGTTATTTCGTTTAATTAATAAATAAATATAACTATTACATTTAATTATTAACTTTAATTCTCATACGTAAAGTGTGCAATCCCGTGGTCTCGAGTTCGATCCTAACACACGTCTATTAATTTATTGTCCATAAAACCAACAAACATCACGTGGTCCATGACCACAACAACCGACTAAAAACTAATTAAACACAAACTCTTGGACCTAACCTACATAAGCCATTAAGAGCAGCCAAGCTACAAAGCATCCAAAAGCGACGTCATATGAGTAGGGATATGCCAAATAGCCAATGTCTTCAACACATTCCTTGTTCTTTTGAAACGGAGGGTAGTAATCTTCAATCGAACCATCTCCATGATCACGTCACACACATGCTCTTCATTTCTTGAGTCTTTAGAATGAATGTGGTTATTTCTTTCTTCCCAGATGAAATAAGCGGAAGAAGCAAATACCAGACGATTCACTATGATTGAAATTGATCTTTTAGACGCCATAGGAATCAACTAATCGGTTATATCTACTAACCACGAAGGGATATTCTGTAATTCAGCCTTTCGAGCAACCAAGTTCCAAACTTTCATCGAGAAGGGGCACTCAAAGAACAAATATTCATGAGAACCCTGCGCAATTTTACACAAAGGACAACGAAGCAGGTTTAAGTCGACACTATCACCGACATCCCATTGCCTCAATTTGTCTTGTGTTTTTAGTTTCCGAATCATAACGACCCACAAATGGAACGCATGTCTAGGAATGCAATAGGAGTGCCAAACTACACTAAACCATTCTACCTCTTGACCTCTTGGACGTATGGAATCCCAAACCACCTTTACAGCAAACTTTTGAATAATACCATCACTTGTTCTCTATAGAATTTCATCCTCTCTGTTCGTAAATGATGGGACAGTGAGGTGATTTAAAACTGGGTAAAGATCGAACCAAGCATGAGGAAAGTTCCACACTCCATTCTTAACCATATCAGCAACATTTTCACTAAGCATATAGCCCTCTCTAGTGATACTTCGATTTGTAAAATAGCTATGCAATGGAAAGAATTCAGACCACTTATCAAACCAAGATGAAGTGTTATGACCATTACCTATTTGATGCCAAAAGTACGGGCGAACAATCTCTCTAATTTGAAGAATTTTTCTCCAACCCCAACTTACATTCGACATAGAAGGCACATCCCAAAAGCTACGACCCTTTAGCTTGTAAGCGTGGATCCGACGAACCCACATAGACTCCTTATGGGTTACAATGTTCCGAATATGCGTAGTCATCAAAGCAATATTAAATTTATCAAAATTTCGAATACCAAGACCACCCTCATACTTAGAAAGACATAAATGCTCCCAAGCAACCTTCGCCTTACCCCTTTTCATATCGCCATGACACCACAAAAACCCTCACATTAATTTTTCAATATCTTGCATAATACTAATGGGAAGAATAAATACCGAGGCCCAGTATCCATGCATAGAAGAAAGAACCGACGAAACAAGCTGAAGTCTACCAGCAAAAGATAAGCTTTGATTTTTCAAATCGCTAATCCGTTTTTGCACCCTTTCCACAAGGATTTTGCAATCCTTATATAGAATACGAGAAGAAATCAACGGGACTCCAAGGTATCTAATAGGGAGGATACCCGCTTCAAATGGCATAATATGTAAAATAGACATTTTAACGTGATTAGGCACATTACAAAAGAACGCGGTACTCTTTGGGACACTTGGAACCAATCCCGAAACAAGCTATTCATGTTTATTTACGGTACTAAATGGTTGTATCAAAGTTCATTCTTTTACTCAACAAGTTCGAGTCCAGCTTGAGATCAAGTTAACAATAGAAATATTGTGAGTGTGATTTTACGATAAAAACAAATCTTGTGCATCGCAACATGTTGAGTTTTGGGTTGAGTAAGCTAAATGTTTGCTAAAGTTTTGATCATAAATTATATCAATCTATCCAATTTTGATAATTATGTCAAAAATATTAATGTATTTTCTAGGATATTCTGCCTCTTTTTAAGTTCATTTAGTTTTGAGTTATTTTTTACTTAAATTGTGACGGGTAAAAATCACTAGAAAAAGATCCGCAAAAAAAGGTTCACAGATTAAATCTGTGATATCTGACAAACCACAAGGAGGATTAGATATTGCTGAATCTCTTAATGTATCTCAATTATAAAGTTGTTTGAATAACTAATACTCCGTAATTATGTTATAGAGTATTATTTATTCATATGTTGTAGGTATTTGTTTGTGAATAGGTTTATAAAACATTATTTGAAATAAAAGACAAATGAATATCATTGTACAAAACAATGAATTGTAATGACGAAACCATGTTCTCTAGTAGTACAATATTTGATATGACTTATTATAAATAAGTCAAGTAGCATATGGATTTAGTATGTAAATTTTTATATAACAATCAAATAAGTGTTGGCTTAATTTGATACCTTAATTTTACTTATGTGGAGCTATTATCTCTTTTAACAAGTGAACAGAACCGACTCACATGTTTAGTATATTGGTCTTGACAATGTTCATTAATGGACAAACTAATAAATTTTTGTCTAAAAAAGTTAAATTTTAGACATAAAAAAAAAATAAATAAAAAAATAAAAATAAAAAAGACACAAGTGCATCGCACGGGACTGAATGCCTCGTTACTCTTATTTTAGACTTTTTTGATTACTTATATCAAAACTAACATTTAGTTTAGTGAATATTAATATTGAGTGATTCGGTTTTTTAGGTTTAGGCCGGTTATCATATAATACTATAAACCGAACAAAACTTTTGTATTTTTAAACAAAATCTGCACCATCAAAAAAATATGTGAGAAATCGTATGAGTTATATTCACATTAAGAATCAAAACATAACCCTTCAATAAATCCTGATATGAAAATAGCTTTCAACTTCACCATCAAAATCTGCACCATCAAAAATCGTATTTTTAAACAAAATCTGCACCATCAAAAAAATATGTGAGAAATCGTATGAGTTATATTCACATTAAGAATCAAAACATAACCCTTCAATAAATCCTGATATGAAAATAGCTATCAACTTCACACTCATCTCAACTTAGTTAGCTTTTAGAGCACCACAATATATAAACAAGAAAAACTTGTATTCCTAAACCGATGTGGGATTGAAAACTTGATACTTCATTGTAATAAACTAATAACTAATAATCCTTTTACAAGATGTACATTATCTTCACTTAATAAAGTAGAGGATAGATCTTTGACTGTGTAAATAGACATAGTAGTGTTTATTGCTGTTGTAAAGAAATATTGAGATTCTCATATGATACATGAAGCTAATACTTTTGTACAACGATAATCACTATATTAACGAAATTGTAGATACATGATTATTATAACGTTGACAATTGCCTATTTATTTTTGTTGGTCGTCTTTTTAGACATATATTGTTTTGTCTCAAACATATACAGAAAGAATTGGATAAAATGATAAAAACAGACAAAATCAAACTCATCAAATACAAAATAAACGTACTATGTCTCCACAATCGTGTACCAAATGATCGTTTTTTATTAATTAACATTCATTCATAATCATCACACATTATTCTGCCACTAGTTGTGATTCTATAAATAGTTAATAAACTTATATGAATTAGTAAGTAATTGCTATCGTTTGTGCTTTAGGAATAAGTGATGTATTATATACCACGCTGCTCAAATGGGATTTACTAAAAGTGATAGTAAATTCAGTTGATCAGTGAGTGTCATATATAATACAAAATAATCATTGAATGAAAAAAATATCAGAATTTGTATAAGATGACTGCCTAATGCCTTCATTAAGATTATATATTCTATATATATAACCTCAAATATACTAAAAGTGATAGTAAGTTCAGTTGATCAGCGGAGTCTGATATATAATACACATTGAATGAAGAAAAATATTAGAATTTGTATAAGTTGATTGCCTAATGTCTTCATTAAGAAGACAATTATATATTCTGTATATATAACCTCAATTAAGGCATCTAACAATCAGCATAAGACATAAATCAATTTTACTAATTTCTTAGCACAACAATATATAAATAACAAAACTTCTTTTTCCTTATTGATGTGGGATTGAAAACCAAACAACTATTAACAAAAGTTCATTTTCAATTAGTTTCACTTCTCATCACAGGATTCACATTCAGTTCAATCACAAATGGTGTTGTTTTTGTGGGTGGTGAGGATATTTACAGTTGATGCTAGTGGGGCTGTTTATGCGGATGGTGGTGATCGAGGTGTTAAAAGTGGGGGAGGATCTTGTGAGAGTATCTATGTCGAAATCGTTGAAGTTTTCTATATATAAAGAACCATAAAAATGTGCGGAACTATTCTTGTAATTGCCAACACCGTTATCTTATGTCCTAATTATAATCGATACAAAATATCATGCTTTGTTATGCGTTTTTCTGTAAGATAATTTCTCTCTACTTAATCAACCTTAGTCTCGGCTTTTCCCAAAGCAAATCTTCATAGTTCTTATATGGTAGGCATCTTATTTTATGAACCACTTTATATCTTGGAGAAGAGTTTTCTTTCTCATTAGCTACTCTAAACATCTAGTTGCTTTTTACATTATTAGTGAATAGAGATGGTAAACTAGTTACAAGTATTAAGATACGCATTTGGCTAAAATGCATATATCTCATATGGCGAACATAGAAGTTACCTTTAGCAAAATCAAAAATGGGGTCAACAAGAAGTGGGCTTGAAGCTCAGTCAATAGTGTTGGAAGGTGCTTCTAAAACAATACAGTAAATAAGAAACATGGGTCACATGTCTTACAATCATATGCATGCCTGCAGGAGAATGATGGAAAAGAAACCCACGAACGTACCCATTTTGATCATGTTTGCAGGGGTGTTCATAGGTCGGGTAATATCCGAATAAACCGAAAACCGAAACCGAACCGAACCGAAAATAACCGAGCGGAACTCGTAACGAACCGAAATTGCCAAAACCGAACCAAACCGAAATAAAAGTTCGGTTTCGGTTTGGTTATGGTTTAACAATCAAACCGAAACCGAAATTAAATAAATATATATATTTTTTATATATTTATATTAAAAAAATATATTAAAACTCTTTTATAATATATATATATAATATTTTTAAGCTTGAAATTTTTTTAAATATATATAAATAAATGAATAAATTATTAAATTTAGCTAATTCGGTTTTTCGGTTATTGGAGGTTCGGTTTTTGGTTCGGTTTAGTTAAATTTAAGTTCGGTTCAGTTCGGTTTTCGATTACACCCAGAAAAAAAAATTAACCGAACAAACCGAACCGAAAAAACCGAACAAACCGATAACCGAACCGATGAACACCCCTACATGTTTGTAAACATGGAGAAAAGCATTTATTTAGTTGTCATATCTATACAAAATATCTTGTAATCCAAAATGGCATCAAGTGATGTAAGTTGAGAGAAAACTAATACAAAGCAAAAGTGTGTTTGTATTGGAAATCAACTTCTCTAGTCACCATTACTAGTTTACTACTAATAATGAGCATACCAATGATGGGATGAAAAAAGTTAGATAACGTTTAGTTGTAGATAAACTTTTTGTTTGTTTTTTGATTTCATGATTTTTATTAATTTTTTTTTCACTAAAAGGTTGAAGAATTTTAAAAACTCATTTAAATGAAATTTATTTTCCTTTTTAACAAGATTACTTCATATTGCAACGATAGGCGGCGACGGTGAGGATTAAAGATGGAGATGTTACCAATGATGATAACGGTTAGAATGCGATATTTGAACGGTAGATTGAAAAATCTCGTCTTTTTATTTTGTTTGCCAAAAAAAATGGAGAATAATACATCACAGTTTTCGTTTTTCTTTAGTTAGTGATAATTTCATTTTCTTTAAATTATTGAAAAAAATATGACTAAACAATTTTTCATTGTTACTCTTTTCCAATAAACTTCTTTTTTCGGAAAAGATATTGTCCGCCAAATAAACACACCTAAAATAAGATATTTTTCTTGTTAAGCTCCCGTGTGTCATATTAATATTAATAGTAAAATCTATATCTATACTATATAAAATGGAAAAATGGTTAAAGGTGAAAAAGTGAAAAATGTTGAAAGTCGAATGTTGAAAACATGATCAATGGAGAGAGAAATAAATAATATAATTAATACTCTTATTAAAACACCTCATTACTTAAAAGTACAATAATTTATTCACATTGTACACCCAATTAAAAGCACATCTACCAAATTAAAAACAATCAATTGAAACCGATACGGGTTGACCCGTTGAAACCGATACCGGGTTGACCGGGACGCTTCAAACCAGTGGTGACCGGTTTAATTTGACATTTTTGACCCAACCTATCGGTTTGACTCGGTTTAAATCGACCCGTTTTTTAATGGAGCAGTTCAACAGTTGAACCACCGGGTGAAATCGGGTTTCAAATTTGACAAAATTATATGAGAAATGATGAAGTAGTTGTGGAACCCGTGACAATTTTTTTTAAATGAGAGATCAAGTAATTGTAGTTTTGGTTTATTTTGCTTTGACACATATAATTTATTTTAAAAAATGTTGCTCTTGCACCATTTAAGGGACTAGCATATATGAATAAATCGTTTAAAAGTTAATATATATTGTATAGCCCTTTGTCCGATGTATCAATAATGTTATGTAAGTTTATTAAAATCACAAAAATAAATAGTATTATTATCTTTAGCGATAATTATTTGTACCTCAAACAAATAGCTTTGAACAATGCATAAATATCTATACAAATTGATAGTACAAAATAATCTTATATGGTGATATCCAATTTGCAAAGTTACAATTTTAAACGCCACACACCAAATGATAAACGCTACACATGTAAAAAAAAATAGTTATCACTGCCTAAATTACTGACAAAACAAGAAAAAGCGGTCACACATGTTGGCTATACCTCTAAACTACAATATAATATTGCCAACTACATCATACCGTTGCTTTTTGTAATGCTTGAATCTATTATTACTAAAATTTTAATAACTTAAAACAATCCTATTAGAAAATATACTCACACACTTAGATCGACTCCACATAATTTTTTAAAACTATATATTTATCTTGCTATGCAACCACGCATCGAATTGTAGTTATTCGAAAACGATTCTCTAATGCTACAAATACAGTTTGTTGAAAGAAACTTATGGGTCGTCGGAACTTTGCAGAAAACTAGACATCACTGCCGCTAGACGCGAGTACTCGTCTAGTTAAAATGAATGTACTTCGGCGATGACTGGGCATGTACTCGTTAAAATATAATGAATGAGAGTTTGTACCAATTAGAAAAAATATATACTATATATTCAATGATTTTTTTATAACCACAAGTAACACAAGTAACCTTCAACATAAATTCGATCTCAATTTATTGAATACGCTAGTAGTCTAGCACCAAACTGTATAAGAGGCAAAAATTCTTTTCCTTGACCGATATAGGTTTGAAAACCTTTTATACTTTATACCTCATTCTTTTCCTTCTGGTATTTAACATGCATTCATGAATCATCACACCTTACACAGTCAGTCAGTCACCACCAAATTTATTAAGTGACGTACAATGCGCATTCACTACTTCCTAATTCTACTTGCGTTCATATATGCACTTACGAATTAGAGTAAATTGCAAAAATCGTCCTTGTGGTTTGCTCAGATTGCATGTTTCGTCTCTGGTTTTTCGAAAGTGCAGGCGGCCTCCCTGTGAGGAATAGTTGGATTCATTTCCGTCCCTAACAAAACTGGAATAACTAAGATACCCTTTCTTCAACCTCTTTTACTCGATCCCGTTATGTGAACATTTGGTGTTGCCACTGATCAGAATATATGTGAATGTATTCAGCAGGCGCAATGACCAAACATTCATTGCTCACGGTACCTCCACATTAGCCTTGTTTTCAATAATTTGAATAGAGTTTTTCAGTATGCAGCTTAATAAAATACACATTAACCATTGCCAAACTCATTATTTAAAACTTAACAGTGTGTTAATATCAATGCTCAAACTGGAACTTCCTAATTATCAAGCGACTATAATGTGCATAGTTCATCATGGCTTCAACATTGTTTGGAGCAAACACGCTACGTGTGGAACAAAAGATAAATTAATGCAGACATATATGCGAATATGCGATCCTCTAAAACATGAAGTTAATATATGTAGCTGTTATTATTTGACATATATGCGATCCTCTAAACCATGAAGTTAATTTTTTTTATAAAGGCAACAATAACATAGAACCAAACAAAAGAAACAAATTACATATGTAGCTGTTATTATTTATAAACCATCTGTACATTAAGTGATTAGTCATTGAGTGAAATAGATACTATTAAATCATTAGTTATAATGTTGACGTTTGTCCATTCACTTGTGTTGGTCATCCTTTGGTACAAAGCAGTGGTGAGGGTGACTTCTTAGTATCAGCCATATGGTTTGAGCTAAGTGACATTCGTCCGTTGCAAAACCGGAATTGTGTCCTTGTTGTCGGGATTAATAACCCAAAGTGCTCTTATGTGAAATAGCATTCATATATGATCATCACATCTTATTCTGCCACTACGCCACTAACAGTTACACAAAAAAGGTTGAGAACTTAATTGTGATTATTATTGCTTCAACAAATAAGTAATGTCAATTATCAGGATTAATAACCACTAGTACACAAACCATATTTTAGAACGGTTATTTTGCATTTTTGAAACGGGTTTGGACCGTTCTATAATAGAGCGTACTAAATAATGGAGCTGTTTTTTACAACGGTTTCCAACCCTTTAAATAAATGTATTTTTACAACGCTCATATATAACCTTTTTATAAAGGTTGTCAAAATTTAAAAAAATGTCATTTAGTATTTTTAGTGCGTTCACAATTGTTGTTGGTGATTGAGAATCTTGCCCCACCACTGCACTTAATTTCATTTTCTATAACATTTTAGAACTTTTTTGTTTTGCTGAAAGTGTTTCAAAGAAACACAACTTACCAAAATTGTCCAAAACTGTTCCAAACTATTAGTTTTAGGAACGTTTATTTGAAAAGAGTTCTGACAATACTCTTTTGAGGTGGAAGATGATTTGGGTAACCCAATCTTGTGGTGATTCTTCTACTAACAAGGTCAAGGCTGGAAGTCTTCGGTACTACTAAGGAAGCGGTATTGATGGATCTCGGGACGGACTCTTGTATTGGTGAGGCGTCTAAGCCTCCGGAGGCTGGGACTTATTCTCACGCAAAGCTTGTGAGTGATTCAATGGGAACAATGGATGGTGGTTCTACTCCCATAGGTGAGAAAATTGGTAAGCTTGAAAAGCTAATTATTGATGGAAAGCTACTCTTGTGGATGATGATGGTCAACCTATTCCGTCTACCTCGTCTACTAAGAGAGTTAACCCTTTCTCTAAAGTGGGAGAGATTGAGGTGTCGATTACGAAGATGAGGTTGTTGCTAACCCATTTGATGAGTCTGCTAATATTTTGGTGGGGCCAAGAATTTGAAGATGAGTATGATGACTATGAATTCGATGACTATGCGAAACAGGTTCGTGATCTTCCAGGGAATTTGGATTCTTTTAATGCCATGTATGGCACAACGTTTCAAGGTCCTAGGAAGTAGTTTTATTGTTGTGTCATATGTTATCATTTGAGTAGTGGTTTGTTTTCTTGTTTAGAGAATTGGAAGTAACTTGTTATGTAAGCTTTATGCCTATGTAACGGGTGAGATATGAGATTTCACTCATATCCATTGTATAAACGTTTATTTGGTTAATATATTTACCGAGGTGCGGATTACTCCCTTTACCCAAAAAGACAATACTCTTTTGAAACGGTTCTCTGCATGTGTTCTAAAAGATGTTTACTTTTGGAGCGATTTTTAAACAAAAGTTCCAAAGAGATTGTTTACATGACAACATTGGTGGATATTGTGAGTAGATTTATTACGAAAAGTGAATTGTGTATCGGTGTATTCTATAATAGAGAGGAGTCACAAGAAGACCACAATAATACAACTAGAATAACAAATCTACAACACATGAAATACAATAAGAAACTCGCAAACATAAAATCTAAGAAGACCCCTTCAAAAGTACCCTATAAATAAAGAATACACAAGTAAAATCTTGAGTGTATTTAGGGAATAAAAGATGTGTTCTTCAATATCTGCAAAAAATTAAACATATAAAAAGCATTAGATAGTTGTTTTAGATATAAAGAAAGTGAGAGAACTATCTTGTTGTAGATATAACAATGTGAAAGAAAAAGTGTAGAATTTTGATTATATAACCAAATAATAGACTAGAGAGAAGGAAAGATGAAAAAAGATAAAGGGGAAAATTCCGCTTGGTGAAATTTTTGAATGGAAAAAGAAAACTTTTGGGATGAAGATTTCTTTAAAGGAAAAAGAAATTTTTAGAACGGTAGTAATCAACCGCTATAAATGATATAATTAAATTATAAAATATAGTATCTTTTAGAACACATTTACTTAACCGTTTTAAACAATAAGTATAAATTATATAATATTGATTCTTTTTTAAAGCACTCCTATTTAACCGCTTTAAATAATAAGAAAATGTTGGATAAAATAAGTAACCGTGTTAAATGAAATACTTTAAAATACTTTTGTGTCTTTCAAATTATTTAACACGGTTTAATTTGAAACCGTTTTAAAAGTCCGTTATAAAATGGTCTTTCTCTACTAGTGAACCCAAAGGGCTCTAATGTGAATTAGCATTCATTTATAATCATCACACACCTTATTCCGCCACTAACAGTTACACTAAAAAAGGTTGCGAACTTATATGAATTAGCAAGTAATTGCTATTATTATCGCTTTAACAATAAGTGATGTTAATAATACAAAGGGTTAATATACACAAAAGTTACTAAAGTTTACGGGAAATTTGTCCTAAGTCACTAAAGTTTATTTGTTGCTATTCAAGTTACTCAACTTATTGTGACCGGTTATATTTGTTACTCTTGTTTTGAAAACCTAGAATTACCAGTAATAATACTACGTGGCAAATATTTTAGATTTCATTTATATTAAAAAAAAAATGGGTTAATATACAAATAAGTTACTAAAGTTTGTCAAGATGTTCATTTAAGTTACTATACGTTTACATTCTTTTACATTTTTGTCTGTTTTTGCAATTATTATTATTATTATTATTATTATTATTATTATTATTATTATTATTATTATTATTATTATTATTTTACAATTTTGCACATATTTGCATGTTTGTTTTACATAATTGGACGTTATTCGACTTTTTGAAAGTAATTTTTGTTTTGATATGAAAGCGTACAAAGGCGTAGAATAAAGTAAAACATATAAAACATACAAAGGTGTAGAATAACGTAAAAATAGTATGAAACGCATACAAAAGCGTAAGATAATGTATGAAAATGAAGCGAAATGTACAAAACCATACGATAATGTATGAAAGCGTAAAAGGTATAGAGAAAAACGTACACACACATATAAAAGCGGATAAATACACACAAAAGCGTGCGAAAATGGACAAACATATATACAAAATGTACAAAGGCGTAAAAAGGTACCACAACAGAAATGCATACGCAAGCGTATAAAAGCGGATAGAAAGCGTAAAAACATACGGAAATATTAAAAATGTACGAAAATGGAGAAAAACGTAAAAATAAATGACAACAAAGAAAACGTACACAATGTATAAAAACGTACGAAAATAGAGAAAAACGTAAACAAAAAGAAAACAGATGAAACATACATAAAGGATAGTGATTTTTTTTAAGGTTAAATAACCTATTTAATGAACCCCGTAAAATATAGTAACTTGCTTGTAACATCTCAATTAACTTGAAACTAAACTATAGGGAATTCTTATTCTAAATAAAAAAAAGTTGAGAATTTTTACAAATTGGTGGCTGGCTGTGATATCTTTGGTGGGACAAAAAAATTGAGAATTGTATAAGCTGGTTGTTAGCTTAGATATCTACAGTGGCTAGTTGTGTGTTTTTATGCCACATATGATAACAAAACCAACCACCAACATAATACAAATCTCATAATACCAATTTTTTACAAAAGACATTATATAATCAAGTAAATACTTCATCCATCACCCGATGTGGGATTGCAATGAGTCAATGTAGGAATAAGAATGCAAACATACTTCCTAATTTCCTATTATAAGCTTCAAAAGAAGTATAAGTGCTATTGTGTTGCTGATGAAGATAAGGATTGGTAGTCGTTCAATGCGACAACATTATATGATCGTTATAAGCTTTGTCATTTGTCTCCTTCTTATGTTGCTATTAGTATTTTCATAATCATATACCAAATCGTCTCTCACTTATTCATTTCATTCATAATTATTTACACTTGTTTAGTTCTTTCCATTTCTAGAAAATAAATAATTCAAATAAGCGATAAAAGAAAAGGATTAAGAACTCATTGCTATTGTTTTTGCTTTATTAGTAAGGGACATGATAGTCACAACATAATACAACGGGTTATGAGCTCAAGTCTCAATTGAAACAGGCATGAATTATGATTTGATTTAACAATGTTAATATCTACTTTTATGCAAAAGTCTTTAATTTATATTTGTATACAACAAAAATGTAAAAGTATGTATAAATTTGTAGACAATGTGTGTGAGAATAAACTCTTTAATTTATATTTGTATTATTGTATAAAACAAAAATGTATATATGTGCGAAAATTTATCCGTGAATTATACATATGTGTGACGTGCTACTGTATTTTCTTTTATAATAGGGGTATCATCACCAACATAATACTTACTTTTAATTTATCCGTGAATTATACATTATAGTATATATGTAAGTGAAAATTTGCTCTTTTTTGCGATGTGAGATTGGAAACTTGATAGCAAGTAAAGTGGAACATAACACTAGTGGCGGACCTTGCTGAGAAACCACTTGCGTAGTTTAGGAGGTGATCCGCCGAAGTATACGAGTGGGAGTCCGAGAGGTGAGTTGGGAGGTCGAGGGGGTACGATGGAAGAAGTGTGTGTTGTGTTGTGGAAGAGGTGGAAGAGTTTTAGTTGTTTCTGTTTTTTCACCCTACCAATTGTGTGGCCTATGCAAAGCAAACAATTTGAATTTGGTGCAAGTTAGCAGTAGTATCTTATTGGAGTCTGAGTATTTGTTTATGCTTTTAATCTTCCATAACTATATCGAACAAAAGTAAATTTTGATTATAACTATAATCAGCTAATGATAATATAAGTTTTGCGTCGTTATGTATAAGAAAGAGTTGACAAAAATGATATTAAAACAACCATCTACTAAAAACTACAATTTGTGAAACAAAACTTATCTAACTTGGATGACTTGCTGGATTACTGTATGATGATTGGTGATTAACACGTGTAATAATTTATTTGTTTTAGAAAATAAGTAAAAATAGGTTTTGTAAATAGATCGGTGTAAATAGAAGGAAAGCAGCTCTTGTATTTAAACGTTCAATTGCTAATGTTATTTCACAAACACTTGGGTATAATTCTTTGTG
Organism: Chrysanthemum lavandulifolium; assembly: GCA_022545495.1. NCBI lineage: Eukaryota > Viridiplantae > Streptophyta > Magnoliopsida > Asterales > Asteraceae > Chrysanthemum > Chrysanthemum lavandulifolium. The sequence continues at coordinate 313,497,116 of CM040238.1, forward strand.
AAATATCAAATAAGAATTAAACGAAAACACTTGTGTCTTTTACATTCACATATTTTATTTATATACAAACTTTTTCATTACATCATTATTAAGCGTGAAACTTGGTTTTATTAGCTTTCTATTTAAGCTAACCTTGTAAAGAGAACAACAATTACATACTCGTTGTGCGCTCTTTTTGTTTGTGTAGTTCTACAACTTGAAAATGGTACGTATTTGTAGTTTGTTTTGATTATTTGCTAAACTAAAAAATTTACATATATGCTTTTCTTTACATGTATAGGAAAGAATTGACCAAACGATAAAACAAATAAAATCAAATAAAAAGTTGGGCATGTTTTTTGTTTTATACGCTTAATAAGTGTTTAAACAATATAATTATGTAAATATCATTATCAACCCAAAAAGCACCATACTCATAACTTTTTTTTATTTATTAAGTTATGCTTTTGAAAGTATCAAACAAATTTATACACCAACTTAACAGTTAAGTCAAATTCATAAAATACTATTTAAACAAAAAAGTTGAGAAATTGTATAAATTATTGTTTTAATACTTTCAAAGCATTATATTTAGCAATAATGCATTGAAAGAACCAAACTAACAACACTATCTTCATCTGAAATTGCAAACTCACTAAAAACCACATTATATAATCAAGTAAAAATTTCATAGTTCACTCGATGTGGGATTGCAATTGTTTATGAAAACATTGTACAAAAGCAATTAACTTGACTCTTGAAAATCTAACACTGCATTGGTAGAATCGGTTCTTATTCCATTCCGTTATTTTTTTTCCTGATATAAGCTTCGAAAGAAGTATAAGTGCCATTGTGATGCTGACGAAGATATAATTAATGATTTTCTTGACTTAGGATTCGTAATCGTTCAATGCGACAACATTATAAGATCATTATATGATCATTAAAAGCTTTGTCAGTTGTCACCTTCTTTAGTTGCTATTATTATTTTCACAATCATATACCAAATCATCTCTCATTGATTGATTCATTCATAATAATTTGCGCCTATTTAATTCTTTTCATTCCTAGGAATTGGAATCTGCTTTTCGGACACAGCTTTAAGTAACAGAGGTTGTTGGTTTGACGGGAAGCAGTATTGGAAACACTGGTTACCCAAACAAAAAATACTGAGTAACAGCAAAAGTGTAATCCGACTATTTGCCACCTCTATGTTTACTAAAGGCCTTACTCAATTACCTCTTCAATGGTTTCAATTGCAACTTGTTAAAAAAATAATCCGACTACTTCCTGTTCCATGGCAGTATTCAGATGACGTCTATCATGTATTCAGATGCTTATAACGTATTAAGTCACTTCTTTTAGAAAGATTGTATCGTTGTTTTAAAACTTTTACAAAAAATCTCCTTTAATAAATTAATGATTTCCAAAGTTTAGAATATGATAAAAGTATTGGCGGATCAGGGCATCACTCCATCAGGCCAGTCTGACCTGACCCATTTGAACCCCCCATCTTATTGTTTTAAGTCATTCTGCAAAGCAAATAGATATATTGAGGTCTGAGAATTTCTTCATCATATATGTGATTATATAAAACTATAATTGCAGACCTTTTGGCGTCACCTTGACTTCAAGATACATTTGGTATTTCACATTTCTTCTTAATAATAATTTTTCTACACCTGAAGGTTGAACCTGGATCGGTTCTCCGAGGTCCATTAGAGAACACAACTAATAAAAACTTGTAAGTACCTCATCCTATGATGTGGCTAGTCTATGATTTTTTTCTCAGGTTTCAGTAGATGATATGTTGGTGTATGACAGGTCCTCTGTGAACTTGAAGTTTGCCCATGGAGCTATATCATCCGCCTGAAGATTGCAACGTTAACTCAACACTGTCCTTCACTCTTCAGGTGACAAATTGTCGAATTGAATCAGATTATAGGTTCATGGTCTAGATGATCAGAAAATCAGTTTGAAATGACTAATGAGCTGGACATAGATAGTTTACAAAACACAAAACATTCATCCATAAAAATTACCAAGTATTACCCATAAAAAATTATTGTTTGAGATCAAATATAAAGTATAAAACAAACTTTGATTTTGCTAGCATAATCATGTCACAAACCAATGAAATTGGCATGTCTAATCTTTCAATCAATGAAGCCGAGCATGAGGTCGTGGTTTTTGCGGATGATGATACACATCATGAGCGACGGTTTACTCTTGTGGGCAAGGTCTATACGGACCGTGTCATTAACTTCAAAAATTGCAAAGAATCTTAATGGCGGCGTGGCGGCCTAGGCGATCGGTAAGAATACAAGAGCTGGAAGGTGGTCTCTTCCTAGCTACCTTTGATCACCTGGTGGACATGAGGCGTGTTCTTGATGGCGGTCCTTGGTGCAGTCGAAAGGGACCTGGTTATTCTAAAGCCATTGGATATAGATGAGCAACCTTCTAACGTGGAGCTGAGTAAGATTCCTTTTTGGATCCGTTTACTTAATCTTCCTTTTAGTAGACGTAGTGAGAATTATGTTCGGACCATTGCTGGAAGGCTTGGTTCAGTGTTGGATGTCGATACGCGTCACCTAAAAGAAGGTAGCAAGTACATTCGAGTCCGGGTTATGATTGATGTCTCAAAGCCCTTGTGTCGTCATATCTATGTGATGAATCGACAAAATGAGAAAGTAATGGTTGGGCTATGTTATGAGCGATTGCCAAATTTTTGCTACTGGTGTGGCCATCTCGGGCACACCTTTAAAGAATGCCTTGATAAGCCTATAGAAGTAGATGATAAAACACTTGAAATTTGGCCGTTTCAAGAATCCTTGCGTGCCCCTCCACTGAGAGAAGGAGTTAGTAGGAGCGATAATAGTTCTAGTCAAGGTAGTAACCATGCTTCTACATCCTTTGGACTTGCGCTCATAAACCAAGACAAACAACCTCCAATTTTTCCAGTAACAACGATAAAAGGAGCGGTGTTGAGACTGATGGTCTCAAGGAAAACACAATAGTAGATGATTCTGATGTGGTTGTGAAACAAGGGTGTATGTTAGAGAATACTGAAAGTAATCATGGAAATAATGATAAAAAAAGCTATGCGATAGAGGGGCAGAATGGGGAACCTATGGCACATTCAAAAGAGAACGAGAACATTGAGACAAACATAAAAATTACAACAAATTCAGGTACTAAAACCAAGGATACTATCACGCGAAACTCTTGGAAAAGACAAACAAGCGTCTCGTCGAATAGTTGTCCACCTACTGGTGTTGGTGACTCTCCCAATGAAAAGCAAGCGAACAAACGGGAATGGAAGGAGACTACGGGATCGGAACCTATGGAGGTGGATGGTGAAAAACGTTTGAAGAAGGGCGAATGTATCATTGAAAAGGCGAGGGCTGCACGACAGCCCCGCCTACAACCATGAGGCTCCTAAGTTGGAGCGTTCAGGGTCTGGGCAATCCTTGGGCGGACCATCACCTTCGCGAACTAGTGAAGGAAAATAAGCCCTCTATCGTGTTTCTTATGGAAACCGGTTACACGATCTGAAACTCAAGGTATCCGTCGATGTTTCTTAGATTTTAACTTTCTTGTCGTTAATCCTGTTAGGAGAGCAGGTGGCCTTATGTTACTTTGGAAAAAGAGCTTGAATGTCAAAGTTATGAGTTTTTCTGAAAATCATGTCGACTTTTGTGTTGTTGAGGGTGCTAGTACACAATGGCGAGGATCAGGCATTTATGGGTGGCCGAGAAATCAGGACAAGTATCGAACATGGGGCTTGCTTCGTTCTCTAAAAAGTATGTCAACACTTCCTTGGGTTTGTTTTGGAGACTTTAATGAAGTGCTATATACCTCTGAGAAACTGGGAATGCGTGGGTGTAATTTGCGAGAATAGAAAGCTTTTGAGACATCGTGCCACTACTGTGATCTATATGACTTAGGTTCCAAAGGCAGCAAGATGACTTGGTCAAATGGACGAAGAGGGGTGCATAATGTACAAAAACGACTTGATAGATTTTTTGCTACACCAGATTGGTCCACCATTTTTCCTTGTAACCAGGTGCAAAATCTTCCCCGAGTGTCTTCGGACCACTCACCCATTGTTCTTTCTCAAGAAGAATGTATTGATAGAGGTACTCAAAGAAGGAGATTTCGATTTGAACACATGTGGCTCGAGATAGCACACTTGAGGAGTTGTTAAAGATGCATGGCTTGATGGCGTAAGAAAAGGTTTGGGAAGTAATCCTTCCGCTCTTGTTGGTGATTATGCGGGCAGACTCAAAGAATGGAATAAAACAACTTTTGGTCATGTTCAGCGCAATATTCGAGCTAAAGTTGAATTATTGAAAGTTCTACAAAACCAAGCAGTACGATTCCTACCAACAAGAACATGACTTACAAAAGCGAGTTAAAGGAACTATATGCACGGGAAGAGATCATGTGGCGTCAAGGGTAGAGTTCAATGGTTGAAGGAAGGCGATAAGAATACACAATTTTTTCATGCTCGTGCCAGTAGTCGACGAAAACAAAATAGCATATTGAAATTACGAACGGATGATGGCACATGGGAGGAAGATAGTGCAGGTCTATGTGACATGGTCTCGTCATATTTCGAGAAGTTATTTACTAGTTCCAATCCACCAGAATGTGAAGACGAGTTATCATGCCTGGATAAAGCCCTTTGTGATGGTGATATCGAAAATATAGGAAAACCAGTTTCTGAAGATGAAGTTTATGATGCGATTATGCAAATGCACCCTTCAAAGGCCCCTGGACCTGATGGCATGACTGCCTTGTTTTATCAGAAATTTTGGAAGATCGTAGGCACTACTGTTGTAAATGTAGTGACTGAGTTCTTTTGTAGCGGAGTTATGCCGCCAAATATAAATGAAACTCTCATAACTTTGATACCAAAAATCCCATCCCCAACCTCGTTAAATGATCTACGCCCCATCGGCTTATGCAATGTGATTTACAAAATCATCTCCAAAGTTCTTGTCAACGAGATTAAACAAGTCCTCCCAAGGTTGATCGATGAAACTTCGATCGCTTTCATCGCGGGCGTATGATCACGAGATAATGCTATAGTTGCTTTTCGGGTTTTCACGGCTCAAGAACAAAAGCGGTCGGAAAGGCGCAATGGCTCTTAAAGTTGATATGAGTAAAGCTTATGATCGTGTGGAGTGGTCGTTTATCGGATCGGTTCTTAAAAATTTCGCTTCCCACAAAATTTTATCGATCTTATTATGGCATGTGACGTCGGTCTCCTTTTCATTTAATATTAATGGGCATATTTGGGACATGTTGTTCCCACCGAGGACTCCGTCAAGGGATCCTATCTCGCCCTACTTGTTCATCATGTGTGAAGTGTTGTCGGCAATGATCGGAGAGAGATTTCTACGTCACATACACGGGGTTAAAATCAGTCGTGGTGCGCCTGAAGTGAGCCATTTAGTTTTTGCGGATAATAGTATTTTCTTTACGAGGGCGTCGGTGGATGAATGCACGCGCTTGAAGAATATCTTGGGAAAGTACTGCTGCTATTCAGGTCAGACTATAAATTTCCTCTGAGATTTTCTTTAGCCCAAATGTTGAAGCAACTTTACGAGGTGTTATTGCGACCAAACTTGAGGTTCGTGAAGCATCAAATCAAACAAAGTATTTAGGACTCCCTTCTATCATTGGAAGAAAGAAAAAAGATGTATTTCAATCTATTCTAGATAAGGTACGAAAGAAGATTGCCGGGTGGAAAGAGAGAAATTTGTCAGTAGGGGGAAAAGAGGTTCTTCTGAAATCCGTTGCTCAAGCAATGCCGATGTATGTTATGAATCTCTTCCTCTTACCGGATGTGCTAATAGATGAAATCCACCGTGCTTTCAATCACTTTTGGTGGGGACATGGAAATAAGGAAAATCCTATACGATGGGCTTCATGGGAGTCGATGTGCATCTCTAAAGATCGTGGTGGTTTGGGCTTCGTCATTTGAATGGTTTCAACAAGGCCCTCCTCGCAAAGCAAGGCTGGAGACTAATCACAATGGAAGGGTCACTTTCAACAAGAGTTCTTAAGGCAAGGTATTTTCCCAGAGGTTGTTTCTTAGAGGCACGGATTGGCCATAAACCGAGTTTTATTTGGCGGAGCCTATGTTCAGCACGAGACATTATACATAAAGGGCAAAGATGGAACGTTGGCAATGGAATGAAGGTAAAAATTTGGGAAGATCATTGGTTAGAGGGCTACAAGACGCTTCATAACCGCTTTCAAAATTCTGAATATAATGTTGTTAATGATCTTTTAGATAGTGCTACACATAGGTGGAATCATACGCTGCTGTTACAATTATTCTCTCGCCAAATTGCAACCAGGATTTCATGTGTACACATCAATCCTGTGGAGTGCGATTTCCGTTACTGGGATGCTTCCCCGACTGGAATTTTCACTTGCAAATCTGCTTATTGGATCGCAATTCAAAGTATAGATCGCCTCCAAGAATCACAGCATGAACGAAAATACTTGAAGGCCGTTTGGTTGGCAAATGTTCCTAGTAAGGTAAATATTTTTGTATGGAGAGCTTGTATGAATCTGGTGCCCACTATAAGCAATCTTGTTACAAGAGGTTTAGTACCGAGCTCCATTAAGCTGTGTTCATTGCTCAACCCCTATGGAAGGCGTTAAACATGCATTGTTTCTTTGTGATTGGGCTCGAGATATATGGGTGACATGGAGTTAAGTGATCTTACTAATCGGTGCAGCGATATATCGATTGAAGAAATGCTAGGTGCCACAAAGAGAGAAAAATGGTAAGTTTGAGTGATGTTGATGTTAATGTGGCGTATATGGTGTGCTAGAAACTCTAAAGCTCACGGACAAGAAGATCTGGAAAAGAATATAGTGAAGCAATCAGCTTATGGGATGTTGCAAGAATTTTCCCAAATCAATCGACCTACTGATGCACTTACAGCTCCTCATCATGCACCCTCGCAAGCTTGGTCTGCCCCAACTTACGGAGTAATAAAAATCAACTGTGATGCTGGAATATTAGGAAACTATGGTGTATCAGGCCTTGGATTTGTCATGAGAAGCCACAACGGTTTAGTATTGGCAGCAGGAAGCAAACGGTTGGCATTTGCGATGTCATTGTTGAAGCCGAAGCGATCTTAGGGGCTATTCAAGTGGCTCAAACCAAGGGTTTTACAAAGGTTGTTTTGAAGCAGACTCGAGTATACTTGTTGATGCCTTCAAACACAACAAAGTTTTGTATCACATTAGAGCTTTATTCCTCCACATTCGCCGTCTATGCCAACTATTCGATTCGTGTACACGGTCTTTTGTGCGACGCGATGGGAATAAAGTTGCCCATGAAGCGGCTAGATTAGCACTTCTGATAATGTTGATGTTCTGTATAATGGATATGTGCCATTTTCAATTGAGGCACTTGTACAACATGATGTAAACTTGATAGTTGACTAATGAAATATTTATTCTTATCAAAAAAAAAAAAAAAAAAAAAGTGATCAAACACGACAATATTAATACCTTTTCGTATGTGTTTGTTACCTTCCCTTCTTCTTCCTGAAGGATTTCAACAATCTCTCTTTTCCCTGCGTATGAGGTTTCCACAATTAAACAGGGCGAATTTATTAAAGATTATAAAACATGTAAAATATGTTGAAGATAAACTTAAGTTATACCTTAGACCCGTTCTTGTATGTGTTCATTACCACTCCTCTTTCTCTTCTTCTCAGTCTCTCTCTTTTCCTGCAATTGAATTCAGGATTTTATAAAAGAAGAAATAAATAACGAATACCAAATTGGTACAATGTGTAGAATAACGGACAATTAAGTCCCAAGTTGGCTAAAGAAAGCAAAATCTTTTAACAAAGTTTTCGTGTTGTTGATTCCTAAGTGTAGTGTTTCTTCTCCTCTACTTCCTATCGGCACTAGTGGTATAGGATTAACCTGTAATACTAGAATCAACAGAGTTATATTTCTACATGTTCGAAAACTTTATTATACTCCTAAGAACCGCCTCCTCATAAGCACCCGGCGCTCTCGTTCAACAACCTTGGCGAAGCATATATAATAAAATGATAAGAAACTAACTTGCTCAGCTAAGATAGATTTATAATGGGAAATTTAACAGCAAACGCGTCATAATGTACCCTCTCTCAAAAAGATACTTCACAAGTGCACTTTTTTATAACCACGCTCCCTTTTTCAACGTGCAACTAATGTTCCGAAAATACCCCTAATTTTCACCCTTTACACTCTTAAAGGGGGCGCAGGTTATACAAAGAGAGCACTTATGAAGGCTTTATTTGAGAGAGGAGTGATCATATGGGACATATCCAGTCAAATTTCCTTTGCAATTTACACATTGAGTGACTGATCAGAAACAAACTTTCTTAAAATAACTAGAACCCACGTTACAAATTACAATCCGCTTCCACGAGTCATTGACCAACAAGACAAATAACAATAAAACATTATAAAAAGGATATATAACAGTATAAATCATTGAGACGGATGGTGAAACAAGAACATAATAAGGAGAGCTCACCTTAACATACGGGGATACAAGGGTTTGCACAAAGATAGGAGCGAAATATATTTCTCACTCTTAGAAAACCGTATATTATCATCACAAAAGTAAGTTGGTGGCGATACTGATTAGTATCCTTAAGCATATAGTGTATAGCATGATCCTTCATCTCACGATAATTTGTGATTGGCAACAGTTCCCAAGACGGTTTGCCATTGTAGTTTTCATAACCCAAATGCTGCAGGGGGTATCTATTTTGATAAATATGCATAGACTGCCTTGATAATCCCCAGTGAGTAATCACAATTCCAAACATATCTCGTATCATCAGGTTGGGAATTTCTCTAAATTCCTCTTTAGCTAAATCGAAAGATACAATTAATACCTTTCCGTTCGGTATAATCAACATTTAACCAAAACCAGTGAAGTGCCCCATTGAATAAGATACCAGCGCGGCTAGCCCACTATCATATGCATCAAACCGCGCATCATTAAACCCATAATTGATTTGCCCAAAAAATTTCCAAATATCTGATTTCAAAGAAAATATATGAACAAGTGCCCCATCTTTACCAGTGCATATCGCCGTAAAAACTTTGTAATCATCTGTGGATGAATCATAACCAAAGCCCAAACATCGCACATGCCCAAAATTTACAGGAAGGTGTAGTGGATGTGAAAGTTCTCTAAACTCTCTAGTCCAAGGATTGGTTACAATAATTCGATTTTCGTATCTTGAGTACATGCATACAAGGCCATTGGAAGAACCTTGCATACTCCACCTCAAGTAGGAACTCCCAATGTGCACATTTTTTACCTGTAAGCATAGCGATCCTTCTTGTATTGTACTCCTCTTTGTTGCTCATTAATTTACGATAAGTTTTAACAAAAGAAGGACTTAATATCAAAGAATACCATGACTTGCAAACGCTTTTGCATCGAAGAAGATCTTTCACAAGCAATCTTGAGAGTATCGCCTCGACAGCATCATTCTTAACCATCTCTATCAATCGATTAACACAATGCTGTAAAGGGTTACCAAAAGTATATATACATGTGCATGCTAGTCTTTCAAGCCCAACCCATACAAATTAGTTCGAATTCCTCACAGGTATTGGCCCAACCTATACAAATTATAAAGAACTCAAGTACAGTTTTTGCAAGGCCGGAGGTCCTTTTCTACCCGGTAGAACCGGAAGCAGCCTCTTTACCTTAAATAAAGGTAATGTTGTCTACGTTTTAACCTCTCTCATACACCGTAAAAAACGGTATTGAAACTCATACACTTTGAAAGGCTGGAAATTCTTACCTTCACCAGTGGGACTTAAAATTAGAAGTAACACCAATTCCAAAGAGGTGACTACATTAAGTAAAACAAATTAGAAGTAACACCAATTCCAAAGAGGTGACTACATTAAGTAAAACAAATTAGAAGTAACACCAATTCCAAAGAGTTGACTACATTAATAAAAACGATAGTAATTAGGCAGATCCAGTTGTTTTATATGCATGTCATTAGGAAGTAACGCCAATTCCAAAGAGTTGACTATGTCATTGTCTGCAATATATAGAGTTTTATCAGTTGTTTTATATGCCAAAATTAAGAATTTATGAACAGCTCCCGCAACCCGATTCAGAAGTACATGAACCAAAGATAATGGCAAATCCAGAGGATGATGTTTGTATTGTCCAAATCTTACGCAGAGATTTATCTGAACCAGATGTTAACCTCATCCTGATCCAAAGATTGTTACTGTTTTTGATAATCTATGTTGGATTTATCTCAAAGTATGGAGGAACCATCACAAATCAAATAAGGCGACTTTGTGCTTCTTGTGATTGGACTAGACAACATTTCACACTTGATGAGCAGCTAAGTCGTAAGACAGTTTTCTATCACATTGTCACTCCATTTATTTGATAATCTATGTTTACACAGTGAAGGACATTAAATACGTGTTCTAGTATTATCTAGTTTTTATAATTATCAGCAACAAAATCATAGTCATCTTAACAAATTCGGAGGTCATTCCTGAATTATGCAGGATCTGTTATTGAGGCCTTTATCAAGCTTCACGAGAAAGGGGCTTATCTATCTATCAAGGTATAACTTTCATGTTCTAAATACTCAGCACACAACATGATCAATTGTTAACTCTTTATTTGATTTCTTGTTGGGTCATACATGGTCAACTGGTCCCCAAATTTACAGACTGCAGTTTCTGACTTGGTATATTGGATCGTCACATATGATAAGCCTGCAAATTTTCGCTGCTTTTAGGCTCCTGAATTAACATGATCATTCATGGAAGTTGAATATTCAGTGCTTTATATATAAAAATAATAAGCTGCTTATCCTAGGTTTCAAAATGGGGTAAATAAATATCTATGAGATGTTTAGTTTCAGATATACTAATTCTTCCAGTAACCAGATCATAGAGCCGCTGGTGAGCAAACAATGGTTTGTGACCATGGAGCCTTTCGCTGACAAGGCCCTTGAGGCAGTGAAAACATGAGAATTAACCATTATGCCGGAAAGATTTTATAAGGTATTTGCCATATCTTTAGTCATAGTTGTGGTTTTCTATATATATCTAATTTAGAGCTCTGTAGTTTATACCTTGTTTTATTATGTTCTTTTACTAGATTTGGATTTTATGTCAATACTTACTCTGAGCATTTTGACATGCCTAACAGTATGTCTCGTTGGCAATCTTTGTAGTTCTTTATGGCCCTTCAGTACTTTGGGATGGCATGATGTGTCTGCAGATGATTTTAAGCGGTTCTACCCAACATCAGTGCTTGAAACGGTTTTACCCAAAAAAAAAAAAAAAAACAGGGTATGTCTATCTGCTTCTTCCGTTTCCTATAAATTTTAGCATCGAAAATAGCTTTTGGTTGCTTACAGTGATAACCATTTTTTGGATTAACATTATATGTTTCTTTGTGTGTGGTTTTTATGTTGTTGGTTGGTCTCTTTAGTACACTGGCTTGTAATAAACTGCTATATATTTCTGATTCTTTTTTACAAAATGTAATTTGACTAGGTGATAGGGCTCACGGTTCGCGGTTCACGATGCATCATTAATAAGTCATACCCTTATTACAAAATAAAAACATCAATCTGGTCCGTATCAATATTTTTATTTTTTTATTTTTTTTTTTTCCAACTTTTACGATCAAGCTTGTCTCGTCTCTGATGTAAATGAAGTATGCTCTACGGTAGGCCTTGTTTCTTTTCCACTTATTGAGTGGGCTCAACCCCTTAGATCATCTTAATGGGAGAGACATACAAAAAACTGATCTCTCTTGAATAAGTGGTTAATATAGACAAAGATTCACACCACTTAATTTAGTAAACACCCCCGTAGTCTTATATTACAAAGGGGTAAAATCTGTTATTAAATTTTTTTTTTTACTGGAAGAGTTGTTCATTGTGAACAAGATTTTCTGCTCTGAAAAGAGCATGGGTCCAAAGGCTGGTGAACTAAGAGTTTATAATTTTTACTATATGTGAACAGGCATGATATTATTATTTTTTTGGGTACCTCGTATGGTGATGATGGGCATTGAGTTCAGTGGGACTGTCCCATTTACGCATGTCTATTTGTATGGACTTATTCGGGATTCTCAAGCGAGCATCATACATGAAACTTCTAATTGTATATATAATGAAACTGTTTCAGGGACCAAAAATGTCAAACTTTGGGAAACGTCATAGATCCCTTAGAGAGTTTGGCACTAATGCTATGCGGTTTGCACTTGCTTTAGGAAGGAACTGTTGGATATTACTTTTCGAGGGGGGGGGGGGTCAAGATTATGAATTGCGCAAGACACGCATGTAGGGTTTGTATTGGAATTGCGGAGACAATGTTTGTTGATTCTTTTTGTAGAAAACCAGTTGGAACTTCAATATACCATTATCTCCTATATATGTACTGAATAAAAGTTGAGACTTGATTACATGTAATTTTTGTTACAGTGTACGTAATGGGCCAAGAATGGCGTTGTAGTGCTGCGCACTTAAAAGGTGCCCAACGTTGAAATTGTTGAGATATGATGGACTTGGTTAAAAATTGAGTTGGTGCAAGAGCTGAGTTAGAGAACGCACATCGATCTTAAAGAGATGCATAGTAATTATGCAAATAACACAAAGCTAATTTGAAAAGTGGAAATTGTCAAAATAACATCTTCTTTTTTCAGTTTAATCCTTTTAACTTTTGGTCTTTTTAGCCATATCATCATAAAAATTATACACACAAATATTTATACAGATGAAAAGCACGTACAGTTTCTTCATAAAACCATATCATTCATAAAAACAATACTTATCATAATAAATATTATACACATAAAACAAAGCATAACTTTTTCATAAAACCATATCATTCATAAAGTTAATTGGTATAACACATCCCATGTTGAAACCAATGTTTAGATGATCCCATTCAAAATAACAATACTTCCTACTTATCATAATAAAGAAGATTATTATACCCATGAAATAAAGCACACCCTTCAGCTTCGGGTTTTTTGATCTTGTATTCGGCTTGTTTTTCACCTGCTCTTTGCTACTAGATTCCTCCGGGTTTTTCTCGCCCTCCTCCTCTTTTCTTTGTCGCGTCTTCGGCCAGCCTTTCACCATCTCTTTTAGCTTGTTCATTATAGCACCATACAAACCTTCTCCGTCAATTGATTTTCTGTAAGACGGAAGTGAAGGCACCTGTGAAGGCACCTTGTATAATGCTCCTTTACTTCTCTTGGTATTTATAATTACAATATGGCGCCCAAATGGGCTTATGATGGGCTTGGTTATGGTGTTGGACTTTTACATTAACACTTAACTTAATTTAAGCCCCTACCATTAACCGGTTAGCTTCCTAAGCCCACTATTAATCTATACTAACTATTACAACATACGGTAAAACCTCTATAGATTAATAGTGTTGGGACCAGAATATTTAATTAGTTTAGCGAGATATTATTATATCGATAAATTAATAATTTATTAATTTAAAAAAAATTTACATATGACCTATAAATTTTCATATTCAATATACTAGTTACAATGTATACTATTTTGACATGAAAAAAAATTAGAAAAATAAGTTATAATTAACATTTAGGCTTAGTTCTCTAGTTGAAATAGAAAAGGAAAGTAAAGGAAATGGAAAGTTTTTTGTGTTCTTGAGTTTTTTTTAAAGGAGGAAAGAGAAATGAAAAGGAAATAGGGAGGAAGATTTGTTAAGCTAAATCTTCCTCCCACTTTTGGGAGGAAAGGGAAAGGAAAGCGGAACCGTATGTTATATAAAGACTAATATATCTTTTTAAAACATTTGACATTAACAATTAAATGGCATATATGTAATTAACCAAGTTATTTTCCTTTTCCTCTCACTCAAGAACATTGATGAGTGTCTAAATACTCATCATTTTGTACCAATTAAAGCGCAAAAACATCCGAAAACACTCGAAATACATCAAAATGATAAAAAAATATCACAAATAAGTGTTTTATGTGTTTAAATGCAAAAATATCAAAATCGGTGAAAAAGCGTATCAAGTTTGCATAATTGGCGTTTAGTCCCCAAGTTTCAAAAGTTGTCAAAAACAGGTCCTGGTAAAACAAAATAAAGAAAATGTTATTCAAGGTCCACGAAATATTGAAGTTGTCAAAATGGTCCTTGAATAAATCTTTTGTCAAATGGCGAAAAAGGTCCTCGAGTTTTGAAATTGTCACAAATAGTCCTTGGAAAATTGAAATGTCAAAGCGGTCCTTGTACTATTAAAGTTTGTCAGTTTAGTCCTTGTGTAAACTTTATGAAATTGGCGAAATGGTCCTTCAAGATTTGAAATTGCAAACAAGTCCTTGTCATTAACATAATCAAGCCTTGTCAAAACACCTTTTGACCTTGCCATTATACACATTTTGGACCCTGTCATTACTGTTTTGAACCCTTTGGTCAAACACCGGTCAAACACCTCCTTTCCTCCACATCCCTTTGTTTATCTTCCCACCCACTTGACCGCAACACAGTGCCACTCTCCATCACCTTTCCTCCCTCATCATCACCACTACCCACCTTTCCCACCACAATAAATGCCACCCCTCCCTAGTTGCTAAATCGAGCCTACAAGTCAAACCGGTTTTCCCGCCAAAAACGTGGACGGCCTAGATTACTCAAAACTCATCCATTGGCCAAGATTATTAGTGGGATTTGTTCGGAAGGACACGTGGAAGCTTTTGGTGCATAAAAGAGGAGAGAGGCAAGAGAAGAAAGTAGTTAGTTAGTTTTAGTTTCAATGTATGTCGTTTTCATTTTTCAATGTCTTAGTTTAATCTAAAAGCTTTAATTTTGTGTTTCCATGTACTCAACTTAAGTTAATTCATCAATATAATCCATATTCAAGTATCAATTCAAGTTTTTATTCACTATTCATATTTTATGCTTACTGTTGCAAATGTCCATTTCAAACTCTCATACCGAAGCTTCAAATAGCTTATTTCTCAGTTTAAACAAGCTTACATAAGCTCATTATAGCTTTTTGTAAGCTCGCATTTAAGTTTCAAGCAAAGTTGGATTTTGGTCAATGAAAGTCAATTGAATCATCATTAAGCAATGGAAATGGAATTGGGTGTTGCGAGAGATGGATTTAGGTTGGAATTAGCTTAGTATAGTGTAGATATGGGTTCATTTGGCTGCAATCATATTTGGGACACTTGTGAGTTTTATTTCATTTTCATTTTCTACACAGTTTTGCATCTTGTGCTTGGATTGGAATCTGTGGTCATCAAGTAATTTAAACCTATCTACTTAGTTGAAATTAGGATAATTATAATCAGTGAAAGTGATAATATCTACTAGATCAGTGGTTAGCCATGTTAAAAGTTCAAATTAGTCACTGAAAGTAGTGTTTGGATCAGTAGATTTGTATGTGCTTGAGCTCTTGTTTTTGCTTAAAACCTGTCTATGTAATCTCAACTAGTTGCATTAGAGTCATTTTAGTCTTAATATTGCTCACTACATAAGCAAAGTCAAAATCTACTCTCTCTTGTCCTAATCTCATAGCGATGGAATTTTGTTAAGTCAAAGGTTTGTTTTGTGTTTAGGTATCATTAGCTTAGGTTGCATTAGTCTTGGTTTAACATAAAACATCACATTCGATCATTAAATCTAGATTAAAGTTCATATAAGTCAACAAAACAAAAGCTGTTAAAAAGTCAAAACTTGCAAAAACCGGTTTTCACCAACCTAAGATGATTTTCTTGGATTCATTTTGAGCCAAATTAAGTGAAACTTGGGATTTTAAAAACTTCATTTGGTCTAGTTTTTTTTTATGAATTTTGTAGATTTTAGAAATTTTCTATAAGCCTTAAAAGCGCTTGTCAAAATGGGCTTATATGCCTGCTCACAAAACTCGATGTAAAGCGAGTTTTTCGATTTAATGCAAGGCTTGCCTGAGCTCATAAGGGCTCACCAAGGTCCGGGTTTTGATTTACAAGTTCTTAGCCGGTCTAGTTTAAGTTCCAACTTTTGGATTTGAGTCTTAGCTTGTTGGGCGGCTTATTTTTGGGTGCAAAATAGCACTAAAAGCGATTTTAGCTTAAACTCAAAACAACCAAATCATAGCATTTTGTATTTCAGAGGTTAAGAGCAGTTGATACTTGTTTCATTTGGTACTTTTAGCATTTTACAACCATGTCGGTTGGTAGCTTATTGTGGTCTTTGGCTTATTCTAAGTGCTTATTACATAAGCACTTGCATTCGATTCAATTTCCTCCACATAAGCCACTGTTTTGCTATTTTTCTTAGATTCGACATATTAAATTAGACTTTTCACGAATTTTCACATTTTCTAGGTCGGTTTACTATTTTCCTTAATTAAAAGCAGTTTTTAAGTCATTTTAATTAGCTTTTAATACAATTAAATCGAGAAAAAGTTCAAAAAATAAGTTTTCATTTTTCTTAGGTTAAGATAAATACAAAAGTAAAAAATTATTTTTCCAGATTTTTCATAGTTTAATTTGTAATTTTTAGTAATTTAATTAGTTTTAAATAGTTTAAAATTCATAAAAAATAGAAAAATAATCAGAAAAATATAAAAATAGTTTTGAAAATTCTCTTTTGTTATTTTAGATTTTTCCAAGTCATAATTTAATTTTTCTAGCTTAATTTCATATTTTCTTGTATTTTAGGCTATTATTTAATAAGTAAAAATAGTTTTTAATTAATAATAATTAATTAAATAGTTATAAAAATAATTTTCTTTTTCTAAAAATTTTCTTTTATCATTAGGATTGTAAAAATATCATTTTCATATTTTTAGGATTAATATTGTTCCAGTTTCACATTTTTGTTTTGTGCGTCGCGTAGTTTTAATTTAAGTTTTATAAAAGAAAATCAAAAACATCGGTTTAAAAATAGTGATAGCGTTTATTTAATATAGTTTATCTTTTAATTTCCTTTAATTTGCATTTAAGCCCTGTAATTTATAAAACTTTTCTTTAGGTATTAAATAACTCAAAACCCTTACTAATCACTATCCTTAGTGATTATTCGACATCTGATTGTGTTAAACACCATTCATCCTCCGTGGGACTTAACGACCCAGGAATCCACTATATTCCTCTGATCTAAATTGTATTGGTGTCTGAGCTGTTTTAAGTTTCTTACGGTTAGCCATTCACAAGTGGCTAGCTTGTGTGAGATAACTTGACGGTTTAGCACGAATCAAACATGATTATGATTAATTTCCTTTTCATTTCCTCTATCTCAAAACATAACAACTAACACTTACTTTCTTTTTCCCTTTCCTATTATTTTCCATTTTCCTTCTATGAAAACTCGAGAAGCGGCGTTAATGACTCTTGCAATGTAAAACTTATGTTTGGTAGAATCGGTTCTTATTCCGCTCATTTGTATTTATGAAATATTTTTAAAAGTCTTTTAGGAAAAGCTAAAAAATCATGAGTCCGTCCAAGGTCGTATTTTTACCCCAACGTGTGATCTTGTCTTCCTCATCGGGTTTCATATCGAACTTTAATAATATACAATAGCGGAAGCCTTTACAAAATCTTACAAAAGATAATATAAATAACTTATATTCAAAATAAATCTAAGATCTCTATGGTAAAGTCTTGCTCTCATCTCTACTCTCAACCCGGATCGGCTATCCCATAAGCTTATCTTGAGCGCTTAATACCGCCGCGGAAAAGAAAAGTGGTGAGCTTACAAAGCCCGGTGAGCGGATATAACGAAACAAAAGCAAAACAAATATCTGAATAACAAAATAAAATGAAATAATGACGAAGGATCTTTCGGGATTCTGCGAAGCACAAATATCTAAATCAAACAACCACATAACAAGTAGACATCACATAGCACATTAAAGACACAAACACAAACATATCGAACAACCAAACACATAACATAAGAGCAATTAGAATTACATATAAACCAAACGAAAAGTCTAAAACTAATGTAAGCAGTTTCTAACAATTAAACATAGCATTCAACAAATCAATTAATCAACATTTAACACATTTAAAACATTATAGCAAAGTGAAATAGCGATTCAAAACATGGCGATCTCACAAACAAATAGAAACATAGTAAACAAACTATAACTAAATAAGCAAAAGACATAGCATATCAATTATCAAGTTAATGAGACTGGGCATCATAAATTGAATCATTTCCCGGATCAAATATTAGCATAAGCGAACTTAACATTCACATAGGCGGTAAAACACTAACATATAAACAAAGTTAAAATTTAGCGATCGGACTATCTGATTAAACATAGAATACTAATTATCATACTAACATAATCATCCCACAGTTCAACTAATTCACATAACGAAACTAACATAACATCGGATGACGATATGCGAATCATATTAAATCATAGCAATCATATTTTAGCATAGCGAGACGATAGTCACATAAACATACAAAAGCATAAACACATATAATAGCATATATAAACCGAACACATAATCATAAGCATTTAAACATACCAATTCATAATCGAACTTATCATATAAATAACAAATACATGATTTAGTTAACTACCTCGAGCCCGAACATATCATATCCGATACATCATACATATATATGAAATAATCTCTTAGCAAATAATTTGGAGTAGCTAGCTCCCGAAGTTGTGAAGACGCGCGTATTACGACATCATTCACCGACAAATCATATCGGATAATGTAGCGGATCTAGGATGCATCCATACGCCTACGAGACAAATATAGGTAATATAATACCAACCGAGCTCATAACAAATAATGAAAGGGACGTGGCGAACATCACTCTCGCCCTAGAGTCATATCGAGGTGCATCAACGATACGGACATGGAACCCCATGACTAGTTATATTTGGCTCGGTGTCAAACTAACTTAGGTCAAACAAATTGTCATAAATGACACAGATCATACATCATCATAAAGATTTCATATCACTTATCGATAACATCTTATCATAAGGTTCATATTCAAATATAGCAACGTTCATCAATTACACATATCAAAGTCTTCTTAACATAAAGTTCACATCGATATGGCATAGTTCACTAGATCATAAGTTCGGATAAGGAACAAATCAAACATTGAAAGGGTTCATAGCAATGGCATAGGAAATCCTAATAAGCATAAGAGAATGACAAAAAAGGAAACATGAGGGACCTTTCTTGAAAAGGTCGAATATCCGTACCTTAAAGCAATGAGAGAAAAAAGCGAATGTAGGAATATGAAGAAGTAACGTCGCGTCTCCCTCAACGAATCTACACGGATTATGATTTATTTAATACTTATTAGTATAACGGATTAATCTCATTAATACTTTTAGAGTTGTCGATTATTCCCATTTTAGTGACAGCATTTAATTACAACCTTTTAGGGTATACCTCATTAATTTACCAACTTTCTATTTAGGTTCTAGGGTTTCCCTTACTCTTTAAATATTACTAAATACACATTCAATTAACATGTTACTTCTTTTAATGATTTCCCAATTTAACCTAGAACGTAAATGATAACTCAAACGAAATTAACTTAAACTCACGCATGTCCTTACGAAATTCATTTACACATGTTGACCCATAGTTACCCAAAATTACATGTTGCACCTTTAACATCTTTAATTATACGATCTAACCTTCTATTTTCATATTTTACACTTTTTGCCCAAAGGTTTTAGAATTTACAAAACATACCCTTTTAGTTAAATAAAATTGAATAGCCCTCTAAATATCCAAAATCACACGTTTAACCCCACACTTATTTTTATACGTTTAGTACAAGTATTTTCTGTTTACAAAAATAACCTTTAAGTTTCAATATTTACAAAACCAACCCAAACCTTTTATTTAGAACCGAATATGCATTATTCAAGTATAAACCCTAAACCTAGGTTACACCAATCATTAGCTTATCATTACTACTTCATTAATTACCTTCCATGATTATAAGGAAACCCTAGTTTATACAAAACCCTAATCGTTCCTTTTTAAAACCTTTCCTTTTTATGCTTTTCGAATCAAGAAAACCCAAAACAATTTACACAAGCTTCAAATTCTTGGACATGTATTTTATTCAGGTTGTATATCATATACTAACTTCTGGAAAAATAGTTTCATAATCTCTAAAGATATTATAAGCTCATTCGTTATATTCATACGCTTTTTAGGGTTTTGGATTTCAAATAATTCCATACGACATATAAATCATGCATGGCTAATTTTTATGTGTTATATACGACTTATAGGACTGAATTCAACATTAGAAACATACCCTTGATGAGCTTGAATCGATGGAACAAGAAAACACAAAACCTCTTTGTCGAAACCCTAATCCACTCAAAAACTCACCACGACACCACAGCAATTCTGGAACTCAATCACTATTTTTCCCACCTTCTATACCTTGAATCTCGTCCAAGAAAAATGGTCCCAACCTCTGGAAACTAGAAGTCGACTTGTGAAGGGTTTTAGGTCGGTTTAGGGTTATCGACAATAAGGAATTATAGGAACCGAATATATGTATTTATACTTGAGCTATTATTTTTCTTGTGGGCTTTAATATGTATTGGACTTAAAATAAATGGTCTTTTAATAATATAAATTATATTGGGCTTTAATTTAGTTTTATTTCTTTTATAAACTATTTTAATATTTTTCGGCTAATATGTAAAATACAAAACTAATTTTTATAAAATCATAAACTATAAAACTACCTTTACAAAGTGTTTAATATTTATTTAGGTCATGTGGGATATTTCTTAAAATTCTCTGAATTTACATAGCTTACTTGGTATTCTTTTGAATTAATTTTTCATACTTTTAATTGTAGGGTTATTTTGGTCTTTTGTGAACTTTAGAAATTCCAGGTATTACAATTCTTCCCCTCTAAAAGAAAATTTCGTCCTCGAAATTGGACAAGGCGGAACAGAACAGAGAACGAATCGGATTTCAGAATTTCTAGGAATATATCGAACGTTAATCTTATCTTGGAATAAATGGATTTCTTATCAGAATATTCAATCTCAAACTTATTCAGAAATTAAATAAATAGTCAAATACTTATAATAGATAATTATATACTCATTAGAATAATGGCGGAGAATAGATGAGACGCAGAAAATCAAACGACAATTTCTAACTTATTATAGATATCAAATGATGAGGACATCAAATGCATGAGCGAAATAAATCCTATCGGCCTCTATAGTCGCGAAATATGGGAAGACATATAAGGTTAAGGTAGTCATAGCAATCTAGAGGTTCACGGATCATAACAACTTCGGATTCCAAGCGTACAAAACTTATACGAAAGCAGATATCGCGAAAATCTCACAAATAGGTACGAATTCAAACGAACACGAGAAACACCAAATAACAGATACAAATCAAAGTCCATACACACATCAATCACAGGCATTTCCCAGACGTCGTATACCTTCAATAAGTTCAGATTATGTGATCTCGGTATTATTACGTTGATCAGGCGTCATAATACTTGCATCACATAACAAGTTCTTATTGTCATTATATTCGGTCTCAGGTCATGACAAAACACATAGCGAATATCAAATCAAAACATACCACATACAGATAGCACACGGATAGCAAGTAACCTACTATAACAAACCGGACCCACATGAGTATACCATCATGATGGCCATACCTCATTCAATAATAATAAACAACATCATAAGAAAATAAATAGCGAGACGAAACTTATGAGGACTAATGGAAACTTAACGAATCTATCGAGAAAGAAACAACAGACAGAACTATACTTTCAAAATTTTGTTTATTTCCATTAATCAAACAAAATTTGCGTAATCGACTTAAGATGAACTTCCAAAACAAAACTTAATAATCCGAGATTCAAACGTCAAATGAAAACAAAAGGACCTAGCTCAAAATCAAACGTCGAAAATTCTCATAAGGAGGACAACTAATCGAAGCGAAATTCCTATTCTTGTGTTGGATTAAACCTACTAGTAGCAGTAGACTCTAAATCCGAGTCCACCTCGTATTCTTCCTCATGACTTATTACTAACGATCCGAAAGAAAAGCGAGATATACCGAATGCTAAGCGATAAAACTTCACGATTCACACGAGTTCGAACAAATCGGAGAAAAGCAATGCCGATCAAAATCACTTATCGAATATCAAATCGCCTTGAAACGCATGACAAGCGAATCGAGTGACATAAGTCGCGCCCAAATCATATGAAGTAGATGAATCTTCTCACCACGGTTGAATCTTGTCTCCGTCTCTTGCGTCTTTGGTTGGTCCATCCAACTTCCTCCAACAACATCCGATGTCTCCAACAACACGGCAATCAGTGTGGCTTACGCTTCACGAACCTCTCCAAAGACAGAACCGTCGCGAGCAACGCGGTCGGCACCATCTTCTTCGGCTCCACGGGTAGTCTCCATCTAACGATCGACAAGCGGACGGCGAAAACAAAATAACAAAATTCGATGCGAACAAAGGAGGGCCAATTCAATGAAGGCAAAAGGATATCAAGTCAAATCGAACGACCATCAAAAGGAATCGAAAGATATCGAGCAGACGGAAACCTAATGTCTACCCACTCCTCACGGTCATAGCCTAAGCTCTAAGGGTCCTAAAACCTAGAGCTCGATACCATAAATTGTAACACCCCGACCCGACAAGGGTAAAGATATCACAATCGGTTTCATATCGAACTTTAATAACTCTACAATAGCGGAAGCCTTTACAAAAACTTACAAAAGATAATATAAATAACTTAAATTCAAAATAAATCTAAGATCTCTATGGTAAAGTCTTGCTCTCATCTCTACTCTCAACCCGGATCGGCTATCCCATAAGCTTATCTTGAGCGCTTAATACCGCCGCAGGAAAAGAAAAGTGCGGTGAGCTTACAAAGCCAGTGAGCGGATATAACGAAACAAAAGCAAAACAAATATACGAATAACAAAATAAAATGAAATAACGATGAAGGATCTTTCGGGATTCTGCGGAAGCACAAATATCAAATCAAACAACCACATAACAAGTAGACATCACATAGCACATTAAAGACACAAACACAAACATATCGAACAACCAAACACATAGCATATCAAAATAACATTACATATAAGCCAAACGAAAAGTCTCAAAACTAACGGAAGCAGTTTCTAGCAAATTAAACATGGCATTCATACAAATCAATTAACCTTCATTTAACACATTTAAAACATTATAGCAAGAAGTGAAATAGCGATTCAAAACATGGCGGTCTCACAAACAAATAGAAACATAGTAAACAAACCATAACTAAATAAGCAAAGACATAGCATAGCAATTATCAAGTTAATGAGACCGGGCATCATAAATTGAATCATTTCCCGGATCAAATATTAGCATAAGCGAGAACTTAACATGGCGGTCACATAGGCAATAAAACACTAACGTATAAACAAAGTTCCCAAATTTAGCGATCGGACTATCTGATTAAGCATAGAATACTAATTATCATACTAACATAATCAAGTTCAACTAACATAACGAGACTAACATAACATGATGACGACATATGAATCATATTTTATCATATTAATCATATTTTAGCATAGCGAGACGATAGTCACATAAACATACAAAAGCATAAACACATATAATAGCATATATATAAGTCGAGCACATAATCATAAGCATTTAAACATACCAATTCATAATCGAACTTATCATATAAATAACAAATCTGATTTAGTTAACTACCTCGAGCCCGAACATATCATATCCGATACATCATACTCATACATATGCAGAAATAATCTTAGCAAATAATTTGGAGTAGCTAGCTCCCGAAGTTGTGAAGACGCGTATTGCACGACATCATTCACCGGACAAATCATATCGGATAACGAGCGGATCTAGGATGCATCCATCGCCCCACGAGACAAATATAGGTAATATAATACCAACCGAGCTCATAACAAATAACGAGAAAGGGACGTGGCGAACATCACTCTCGCCCTAGAGTCATATCGAGGTGCATCAACGATACGGACATGGAACCCCATGACTAGTTATATTTGGCTCGGGTGTCAAACTAACTTAGGTCAAACAAATTGTCATAAATGACACGGATCATACATCATCATAAAGATTTCATATCACTTATCGATAACATCTTATCATAAGGTTCATATTCAAATATAGCAACGTTCATCAATTACACATATCAAAGTCTTCTTAACATAAAGTTCACATCGGATATGGCATAGTTCACTAGATCATAAGTTCGGATAAGCAACAAATCAAACATTCAGAAAGGGTTCATAGCAATGGCATAGGAAATCCTAATAAGCATAAGAGAATGACAAAGAAGGAACACATGAGGGACCTTTCTTAAAAGGTCGTAAATATCCGATAACATAAGTGTCTGAATAAAGCAATGAGAGAAAAAAGCGAATGTAGGAATATGAAGAAGTAACGTCGCGTCTCCTCAACGAATCTACACGGATTATGATTTATTTAATACTTATTAGTATAACGGATTAATCTCATTAATACTTTTAGAGTTGTCGATTATTCCCATTTTTAGTGATGATTTAATTACAACCTTTTAGGGTATACCTCATTAATTTACCAACTTTCTATTTAGGTTCTAGGGTTTCCTTACTCTTTAAATATTACTAAATACACATTCAATTAACATGTTACTTCTTTTAATGATTTCCAATTTAACCTAGAACGTAAATGAAAACTCAAACGAAATTAACTTAAACTCACGATGTCCTTACGAAATTCATTTACACATGTTGACCCATAGTTACCCAAAATTACATGTTGTACCTTTAACATTTTTAATTATACGATCTAACCTTCTATTTTCATATTTTACACTTTTTGCCCAAAGGTTTTAGAATTTACAAAACATACCCTTTTAGTTAAATAAAATCCGAATAGCCCTCTAAATATCCAAAATCACACGTTTAACCCCCACACTTATTTTTATACGTTTAGTACAAGTATTTTACTGTTTACAAAAATAACCTTTAAGTTTCAATATTTACAAAACCAACCCAAACCTTTTTATTTAGAACCGAATATGCATTATTCAAGTATAAACCCTAAAACTAGGTTACACCAATCATTAGCTTATCATTACTACTTCATTAATTACCTTCCATGATTATAAGGAAACCCTAGTTTATACAAAACCCTAATCGCACCTTTTTAAAACCTTTCCTTTTATGCTTTTCGAATCAAGAAAAAACCCAAAACAATTTACGCAAGCTTCAAATCCTTGGACATGTATTTTATTCAGGTTGTATATCATATACTAACTTCTGGAAAAATAGTTTCATAATCTCTAAAGATATTATAAGCTCATTCGTTATATTCATACGCTTTTTAGGGTTTTGGATTTCAAATAATTTCATACGACATATAAATCATGCATGGCTAATTTTTATATGTTATATACGACTTATAGGACTGAATTCATCATTAGGAACATACCCTTGAAGAGCTTGAATCGATAGAACAAGAAAACACAAAACACCCTTTGTCGAAACCCTAATTTCCTCAAAACTCACCACGATCACCACAGCAATTCTGGAACTCAACCACTATTTTTCCCACCTTCTATACCTTGAATCTCGTCCAAGAAAAATGGTCCCAACCTCTGGAAACTGGAAGTCGACTTGTGAAGGGTTTTAGGTCGGTTTAGGGTTATCGACAATAAGGAATTATAGGAACCGAATATATGTATTTATACTTGAGCTATTATTTTTCTTGTGGGCTTTAATATGTATTGGACTTAAAATAAATGGTCTTTTAATAATATAAATTATATTGGGCTTTAATTTAGTTTTATTTCTTTTATAAACTATTTTAATATTTTCGGCTAATATGTAAAATACAAAACTAATTTTTATAAAATCATAAACTATAAAATTACCTTTACAAAGTGTTTAATATTTATTTAGGTCATGTGGGATATTTCTTAAAATTTTTCATACTTTTAATTGTAGGGTTATTTTGGTCTGAACTTTAGAAATTTACATAGCTTACATTGGTATTTTGAAGCGTTAAAAATAATTTAATTATTCAATTACTTTTGATTAAGGAAATCAAGCGGGTATTTTGCTTCATGTCTTTTGTGAATTTTAGAAATTAAAGCCCCTTGTCGGGATTACATAATGATTAGGTAAAGGCGTAATGTCCTTTATGAAAGGTATGAAAGCATCCACAACGTTTCAGTATTCATTGCAAATCTTTCAAAGATCACGAGCCAAAAGTGATTCGGAAAATTTGTCACAAAAGTGATTTAGAGATCCTTTGAGTTTGATCCTCATTGAATCTAGATCTAAAACTTCCAACTTCTATCCCCTTTGCGGAATAACAAGCAGTGATGCGAAGAAAAATTAAACCCTAGAAAATTACAAACCCTAAATCGATCTTGGGCTTGTAAGAAGGAATACCTGCGATTAAAAGAAAACAATGAAAGAAAGAACCCTAACCAACTAGACATGTTAAGGGTACTTCTTTAACTAAGACAATTAACTTAAAACCAAACTACAGAGATTTTTATTCCCAATTAACTTAAAACCAAACTACTCCATCCGTCCCAAAGTTATAGTCCCCTATTGATTTTTTTGGTCTTTTTTTCTACAACTTTGACCTTAAATATTTTTGTTTGTGTTATATAATACTTGATGAAAAAATATATGAATTGATTGGGTTTTAAATGTATTTTTATTGGTATATCTTTCATCAATTATTGTATAACACAAATAAAAATATTTAAGATCAAAGTTGAGAATGAAAGACCGAAAAAATCAATAGAAGACTATAATTTTGGAACGGAGGTTGTACAAAGGATTCTTATTCTAAACAAAAAAAAAATAGAATTTATATAAGTTGGTGACTGAATTTGATATCTTACGCCACATATGATAACAAAACCAGCCACCAACATGGAACATATCTAATAATGCAAACTTTCTACAAAAGACAGTATATAACCAAGTAAATACTTTATCCATCACCCGATGTGGGATTGCAATTAGTCGATGTAGGAATAAGAATGAAAACATAATGCCTAATTTCCTATTATAAGCTTCAAAAGAAGTATAAGTGCTACTGTGTTTTGAAAGAAGTTATACTTAATGATTGCCTCGACTTAGGATTGGTAGTCGTTCAATGCGACAACATTATATGATCATTATAAACATTCAGTTTTCGCCTTCTATAGTTGCTATTATTATTTTCACAATCATATACCAAATCATCTCTCGCTTCTTCATTCATTCATAATAGTTTACACATGTTTAGTTCTTTTCATTTATGCCTCAATACTTTCATGACATACTCACTATGACTGACTTTCACACCGGAGGCGGTTCGCGGGGGCTTCCCCTGCGCTCCTTCTAATGTAGTGTCTTCTAATTCTTATTTTCAGGTTATCTTGCACTTGACATCACCACCATCATCTCTAATCCCGTCAACCACCATTGACAGCCTGGTATGTGCATCTTTTTGTACAATCAGGTTTCAAGTTCAATTCCTGCCAGGTGCAAACAACCTTTAAGTGGTCACGCCAACCTCCTGCAAACAACCTTTAAGTGGTCACGCCAACCTCCTGAAATGGAGAGCTTTACTTAGTTTGAGTTTGTGTGACGGTAGGTTCAAAACCCCATGGATTAGTCGACCAAAAGGTCAGAAACCATGGTAAATAAATAAATAACTTATAAAAACCATGGTTTCATGATAAGCAAACACTTTTTATATTTGTATACAAAAAAATGTAAAAGTATATTAAAAAATTTTATATTGTATACAACAAAAATGTGAAAGTATGTATAAATTTGCTAACAATGTGTGTGATGTGCTACTATAGTGTTATTTATATAATAGTAGGCTACACATTTCATCATCAACATAATACTTACCTTTAATTTAGACAAAATACACCGTTGGTTCTTAAACATGTCAAAAACCATTGCCGGGGTCTTAAAGTATAGAAAATTGTCGCCGTGAGTCTAAATATTGTGTTTTTAGGCCGATTGAGTCATTTGACCCGTAATGCTTAAGTCAACGTCTCGTTATTTATTGTCAAATTTCGTTATTCCTATGAAATGACTATTATTGGTTTGATGGTAAGTAGTATATGGCTCTCCTAGCGAACAGAATCATAAATAATTAGCTACGGTTACAAAGATTGAAGATTGATAAAAGGCAAAAGTATGCTTTTATTGAAGAAGTAGCTTCTCGCATGTCCTATCAATGATAAAGTTAATGTAAGGTACTTTGGTAATTGCATTTGAATGTATTTCTTCACGAATGGTACTGAATTACTAATTCTAACTAAAAACAAGAAAACTAGAAGGATACTTCCATTTATCATTTAAATGTATGATGATTGGTGATTGAAAGGTGTAAATAATTTGTTTTCTCTTTAAAAATGATGATGGATGATTAAATGTTAAAAAACTTAAGAACCGATATAAATTAACGGTGGACCAGATTATCAAAGTTATATGTTAATTAACATTGATAACACAATCAAATTCCGTTATTCCTATGAAATGACTATTATTGGTTTGATGGTAAGTAGTATATGGCTCTCCTAGGGAACAGTTTGAATGTATTTCTTCACGAATGGTACTGAATTACTAATTCTAACTAAAAACAAGAAAACTAGAAGGATACTTCCATTTATCATTTAAATGTATGATGATTGGTGATTGAAAGGTGTAAATAATTTGTTTTCTCTTTAAAAATGATGATGGATGATTAAATGTTAAAAAACTTAAGAACCGATATAAATTAACGGTGGACCAGATTATCAAAGTTATATGTTAATTAACATTGATAACACAATCAAATTCCGTTATTCCTATGAAATGACTATTATTGGTTTGATGGTAAGTAGTATATGGCTCTCCTAGGGAACAGAATCATAAATAATTAGCTACGGTTACAAAGATTGAAGATTGATAAAAGGCAAAAGTATGCGTGTTTAATGAAGAAGTAGCTTCTCGCATGTCCTATCAATGATAAAGTTAATGTAAGGTACTTTGGTGATTGCATATGAATGTATTTCAACTCATCAACATTTGCACTCAAACTATATAACTAAGTGAAAAATCTTAACTTCACCCGATGTGGGAGCGAAACTTGATTCAAGCTTTTACAAAAGTTAGCTCTAAAGAGTAAAACATATGATGATACCTTAATTAGATTGTATGATAAAACACTTGAATCATGTATCAAATCAATCTATCATTCATTTTGTTAATTAAAATTCACTCGTAATCATCACATGGCCTTTTTCCGTCACACCTTCATATCCCCAATTATGTCATCGTTAGTCATCATTTCACTCAAATTCATTAAATTAAATGACTAAACACATTCACCACTTCATAATTCTAATCACACTCTCGGTTCAATTGCAAACTTTACGACGAAGTGTGGGTCTTGAAACAAGTACATATGTGTAGCATCAATGATTTTTGAATAAAAACCTCGTGCCAAAAAATTGTGTTCCAAATCTCCTTTAGCTTTATGAAATGCACCTGATGTTCTTTATTTCTAGGTCGACCTTTGTTTGGATCACTTTTGTTTGATACAATGAAAGTGCAATAAGTACGAAATATATCATATATGGAATCACACACAAGTCCACAACACCTAGTGGCTCACTCAATGAGAGGCCGGGCGACAATGAACTTGAAATTTGTACTTTTATCAACACCCCGGAAAAGCTTTTTATATATAATGAGCCATTTATGTACGTACAAAGGTTATGTAATAGTCTCCATAAAACACAAGAAACAAATACACAACTACTAGCTCGATGAACCCTGACATGCATGCCATGATCATAAACACAAAAACCGGCAAGCTAAAAAATACAAAACACAATACAACGACATTTGGAAACAAGTATAGACCTGCTCAATCTCTTGTACCAGTATTGTTTCATTTTTATTTTTTGCTTTGTATTATAGATTATAGGCGCTCGGTAGGAGTATCTTAAACTTGAAATAGTGAGTGGGTTCATTTCGATGTGAAGCCTTTGAAGATATAGGCATATAGCTAATGTTTGTGTCAACACGACTTGGCCTTGTAATGGTAGTCACTTGTTGCGGCAACGTTAAGATGGAAATAAGCTTCATCACCGTTCTCTAGCCGATATGCAAAGCTAGCAATATTAATTTGGTGCATATTGACAGTAGTTTCTTATTGGAGTTTGATTATTTGTTTATGCTTTTAATCTCCCATAATAGTATCGAATAAAGAGTAAATCCTGATTATAAGTAACTATAATCAGCTAATAATATAAGTTTTGTGTTCTTTGTACAATATAGAAAAGAGTTGACAGAAATGATACTAAAACGAAAATATCTTAATAAATAAAGTTAAAACCGCTCGCTACCACTGCGACGATTTTAAACCGCTAACTACGATATTTTTCTTGGTCAATTTTAATTTGCCGCTGTGATTTTTTGTCACCATAAAGTAAAAAAATATTGAGACTTGTATAAGTTAATGATGGTTCTTGGTGCGGACTATATATAAATATCTTACATACAATCAACCACCACAAACGACCATCAACATACTACACACATAATCTAGCCTATATGCAAAGCTAGCAATATTAATTTGGTGCATATTGGCAGTAGTTTCTTATTGGAGTTTGATTATTTGTTTATGCTTTTAATCTCCCATAATAGTATCGAATAAAGAGTAAATTCTGATTATAAGTAACTTATAATCAGCTAATAATATAAGTTTTGTGTTCTTTGTACAATATAGAAAAGAGTTGACAGAATTGATACTAAAACGAAAATATCTTAATAAATAAAGTTAAAACCGCTCGCTACCCACTGCAACAATTTTTAAACCTGCGACGATTTTTAAACCGGTCACTGCGATATTTTTTCTTGGTCAATTTTTAATCCGCCCACTGTGATTTTTTTTGTCACCGCAAAGTAAAAAAATATTGAGACTTGTATAAGTTAATGATGGTTCTTGGTGCGGACTATATATAAATATCTTACATACAGTCAACCACCACAAACGACCATCAACATACTACACACCACAATATAGCCTATATGCAAAGCTAGCAATATTAATTTGGTGCATATTGGCAGTAGTTTCTTATTTGGAGTTTGATTATTTGTTTATGCTCTTAATCTCCCATAATAGTATCGAATAAAGAGTAAATTCTGATTATAAGTAACTATAATCAGCTAATAATATAAGTTTTGTGTTCTTTGTACAATATAGAAAAGAGTTG
The DNA here is from genome assembly GCA_022545495.1 of Chrysanthemum lavandulifolium. Taxonomy (NCBI): domain Eukaryota; kingdom Viridiplantae; phylum Streptophyta; class Magnoliopsida; order Asterales; family Asteraceae; genus Chrysanthemum; species Chrysanthemum lavandulifolium. The sequence goes on from CM040238.1 coordinate 313,528,458, forward strand.
ACAGAAATGATACTAAAACGAAAATATCTTGATAAATAAAGTTAAAACCGCTCGCTACCCACTGTGACGATTTTTAAACCGCTCACTGCGATATATTTTCTTGGTAAATTCTGATTATAAGTAACTATAATCAGCTAATAATATAAGTTGTGTTCTTTATACAATATAGAAAAGAGTTGACAGAAATGATACTAAAACGAAAATATCTTAATAAATAAAGTTAAAACCGCTCGCTACCCACTGTGACGATTTTTAAACCGCTCACTGCGATATATTTTCTTGGTAAATTCTGATTATAAGTAACTATAATCAGCTAATAATATAAGTTGTGTTCTTTATACAATATAGAAAAGAGTTGACAGAAATGATACTAAAACGAAAATATCTTAATAAATAAAGTTAAAACCGCTCGCTACCCACTGTGACGATTTTAAACCGCTCACTGCGATATATTTTCTTGGTAAATTCTGATTATAAGTAACTATAATCAGCTAATAATATAAGTTGTGTTCTTTATACAATATAGAAAGAGTTGACAGAAATGATACTAAAGCGAAAATATCTTAATAAATAAAGTTAAAACAGCTCGCTACCCACTGTGACGATTTTTAAACCGCTCACTGCGATATATTTTCTTGGTAAATTCTGATTATAAGTAACTATAATCAGCTAATAATATAAGTTGTGTTCTTTATACAATATAGAAAAGAGTTGACAGAAATGATACTAAAGCGAAAATATCTTAATAAATAAAGTTAAAACCGCTCGCTACCCACTGTGCGATTTTTAAACCGCTCACTGCGATATATTTTCTTGGTAAATTCTGATTATAAGTAACTATAATCAGCTAATAATATAAGTTGTGTTCTTTATACAATATAGAAAAGAGTTGACAGAAATGATACTAAGCGAAAATATCTTAATAAATAAAGTTAAAACCGCTCGCTACCCACTGTGACGATTTTAAACCGCTCACTGCGATATATTTTCTTGGTAAATTCTGATTATAAGTAACTATAATCAGCTAATAATATAAGTTGTGTTCTTTATACAATATAGAAAAGAGTTGACAGAAATGATACTAAAGCGAAAATATCTTAATAAATAAAGTTAAAACCGCTCGCTACCCACTGTGACGATTTTTAAACCGCTCACTGCGATATATTTTCTTGGTCAATTTTTAATCAGCCCGCTGTGATTTTTTTTGTCACCGCAAAGTAAAAAAATATTGAGACTTGTATAAGTTAATGATGGTTCTTGGTGCGGACTACATATAAATATCTTATATACGGTCAACCACCACAAACGACCATCAACATACTACACACCACATTCTAGCCATTGGATAACACCAAATTATATATACAAACAGAAATTGTTTTCGCCACCCGATGTGGGTTTCCAAACCCAATACAGCTTACCAAATACGTTTTACAAAATGTACGTTGTCTTCACTTCGCTCAATTCCGCAATAAATCTATTCATAAATTATATGAGCAAACATTCACTACATATCCCTGATGTTATTTTTTGCGAATGGTGGTGATGGCGGTGTAAAAGAGTCTGGTGGGAGTATATACGTCAAAGCATGAATATTGCAACAGTCTCTTTCAATGTTTTTCTTATTTCGTTTTCATAATGCATGTTTATTTCCTTACTCGATTTAAATTTTTGTAAGGTCTAGCATGCTGGTTACTCAGTTCCTATGGATTATACGAGTTGCCACAAAAGATCGTTTGTGTCATATGTAACATCCTGCTTGTTGTAAATCATACCGTCTTAGGCATACAAATCCAAATAGTTCTTATATGGTAGGCATCTCACTTTATGAACCGCCTTATATCGTGGAAAAGAGCTGTGCTTCACATTAGCTATTAATATTCTAGACGTCTAGTCACTATTTACATTATTAGTAAAATACGCATTTGACTTAAATGTTTGATGGTAAGTAGTATATCAGGGCTTTTTTAATTAGTGAACTTAACATTTTCTATGATTATAAAGATTGAGAAAAAGCAAAGTGTGCTTGTATTGGAAAAGTAGCTTCTCGTCATCAATAATACTCAACTTGAGCTCTCGTATGTCCTATTAATAACAAAGTTAACGTAAGGTACTTTGATAATAATAAAGTTGAGGGTACGTAGTAACAATGCTTTCGACATCAAAGTCTATATATAGACAAGCAAAACATTTTACTAGGAAAGTGAAATTCTTTGCCCCACCTGATGTGGGTTTCAAAAGTGATACTTATGCTCGTTACCTTTTACAAAATGTACACTATATTCACTTTCATCAATTCCATAATCGTAACTCATTCATTTTTCCTAATTAACACTTGTTCATAGTCATCTTTTCTTTGGTGACCACCACTTTCATTGGTAACCTTATATCGCTGAGCGGTTTTGCTTCTCATTAGCAATTATAGATGCGTGCAGCGTGCCCAATCACCTTTTACATTATTAGTGGAAATTTTGTTAATTTTGACTATTGTTTTATCTATGGTAATTTTTTTTCGTGTTAGAATTATATTTTGACTTGGGTTTTATCCGCATACTACGTCGATTTTATTTAAGTAAAACAATATGAGGATTGTATAAGTTGAAGTTTAAGTAAAACAATATGAGAATCGTATAAGTTAATGTTTATGTAAAATAATAATGAGAATTGTATAAATTGAAGTAAAAAAATATGAGAATTGTATAAGTCGGAGGTTATTAAGTGTTCAACTTTATCTTTTGTACAAAGTTATAAACCACCAATAACCGTCAACATAGAACACATAACAAATTTTCATGTCTAGTAACACCAAAGTATATATACAAACAGAAATTCTTTTCCCACCGATGTGGGTTTCTAAATGTATCAACACCAACAAGTGAAAGTTTATAATTTTAGGACCATATGAGATTGTGCCTTAATAACTTGTTGTGCGAAAGTATCAACAACAACAAGTAAACTGAAGAACTTTTATTCAAACCTAAGCCTTAATAGTCGGCTTAGATTGTATCAACAATAGTATCCAAAATGTTACAAGACTAGATTAATGTCAATGAGACAATAATCATATGAATACAAAGAAAAGACAAGATCAGTGAATTGATCAAAGAGAAGAGAAGAGTGTGTGAGAAATGACTGCACAAACAAGTGTTTCTAACCCTAGATTAAGGGACTTATTAAATAGGAGAATAAGTTACACTAAGACCCCTCTAACGGCTATAAATGACTCATCAGCAGAAATGAGAAAGCTTCAGCAGAAACCAGCTTCTTGGAACTTGAAACCTTTTATTCTTTGTCCATGATTAACCCCTGTAGAGTCTCTGCAATGAACATAACTTGAAAGCCATTAGCAATTGATAGAATGATATGTTTGCCACAGATTGATACTCCAAATTTTAACATTCCCCCTTAATCTGATGGGCAAACATATCAAACAATATCAATTTTTCACACAAAAATTTATACTGATAGACAGGGAGGTTTTTAGTGAGTATGTCAGCAGTTTGGTTTGAAGAGCCAATCTTTTTTGCACTAATAACACTTCTAGCAATTTTTTCCCTGATGAAGTGAACATCGATTTCAAAGTGTTTTGATCTTTCATGGAAAACAGGATTGACAACAAGTTGTAAAGCAGATTTGTTATCACAAAAAAGATTAACAGGGAGATTAATATCAACTTTTAAATCCTTTAAGATTTTTGAATCCAAATGATTTCACAGCAGCGAGAGACATGGATCTATACTGCTTACGTGAAAGATTTTGAAAGAGTGTTTTATTTTTACTTTTCCATGAGATTAGACAATCATTAAAGAAAAGCAATAACACCGTGATGATTTTTCGGTTTTCTTGCATTTGGCCCAATCTGCATCACTATATCCTTCAAGATGATTTTCGAGTTCTTTGAAATTGTACCTTAGACCTTGTCACGGAGCTCCTTTTAGATATCTCGAACATTGAGGGCACATTCCAGATGAGATTTTAATGGAGAATGCATATATTGTGCCGGAAATGGACCGAGTATGAGATGTCGGTCTTGTATGGGTGAGATAGATAAGTTTCCCAAGTAACCCGATAACTAGTGATGTTGACAAGTAAGGGATCATCATCGGTGGAATGTATGGAAGAACGAGTTGGGTTCCATAGAGTGGACACAGGTTTGCACCCAAGAAGGCCAAATTCTTTGAGGAGTTCAAGACAATATTTTCTTTGGGAGAGACAAATGTCATTCCCAGTTTTTAAAACCTCAATGTCAAGAAAATATTTTAAATTTCCCAAGTCTTTGATATGAAATTTTGATTTTAGAAATTCTTTGAATAGATTTATCTCATCAATACAGTTTCCAGTAAGGACAATATCATCCACATAAACTAGCAGAGCAATAAACTTGTTATTCTCTGTTTTGGTGAACAAAGAGTGATCATTCACAGATTGAACAAAGTTATTTTCTTTTAAAACACTGACAAGTTTTTCATTCCATTTCCTGGGAGCTTGTTTTAGACCATATAGAGACTTGACAAGTTTGCAAACTTTATTCTTATTGCTCTCATTACAGAACCCCTTGGGGATGGTCATATAGATATCCTCATCAAGATCTCCATACAAGAAAGCATTGTTAATATCTAGTTGAAAAAGAGGCCATTTGTTTTTACTGACTAAGGCAATAAGACATCTAACAAGAGACATTTTCACAACAGGGGAAAAAGTTTCATCATAGTCTATTCCTTCCCTTTGGTTATAGCCTTTAACAACTAATCTAGCCTTGTATCTATCAACTTCACCATTGGCTTTATATTTGATTTTAAAGATCCATTTGTAGCCAATAGGAGTTCTATTAGGAGGTAGATCAGTTATATCCCAAGCATGATTTTCATTTAAGGCCTCAATTTCAGAGTTCATAGCATCAACCCAATTACTATCAAGGATAGCTTCTTCATAACAGGTAGGTTCAATACTTTTATTAAGACTAGACATAAGCGATAATTATCTTTGTTAAGATTAGAGTAATTAACAACCTTTTCAACACCATATTTGACTTTCCTTCTACAATAAAGTCATTAAGATTCTTGGGCAACTTAGAAACTCGGTTGACCTTCTAATGATAGTGGTGGCAAGCCTCTTTCTTGTTTAGCGAATCGGATGATATATCGCAGAATCAAAAGGTGCATCGGCAGGATGTGATTCATGTGATATGGTGCCCTCGTGGTGTGTATTATCATCTATAGATGTTGCAACCGGTTCATCAATCCTAGTAGGATGACTTACCACCGTGCCATCATCATAGGATGTCACTCTCCTTCATCATTGGGACTTATTTGTGAGTCAAAGAAATTTTTGTGATTTAAATCTTTTGGGACAAAAGTTTCAACAAAAGGTTTTGACAAGGTATTTTTCATTTTGAAGGGAAAACAGTTTCATTAAATTTGACATCTCGGAGTAAAAGATATTTTTGTTTCTAGGCTCAAGAGTTTATAGCCTTTTTCTCATTTGAGTAACCAATAAGAACACTTTTTAGACCTACTACCAAATTTATCGAGATGTTGAGAATGGTGGCATAGCATAAGCGACCAAAGACTCTAAGGAGAGAGAGTGAAGGGTCATGCCCATACACAAGGAAGAAGGGGACTTGCAGACGAGTAATTGAAGAGGTAACTGTTTATAACATAGGCAGCAGTTAGAACACATTCAGGCCAAAGATATAGAGGTAATTCCCCCTGAAACATAAGGGATCTAGCTACATTAAGGAGATGCCTATGTTTCTTTTCTGCAATACCATTTTGTTGTGGTGTATAAACACAAGAGGTTTGATGTAAAATTCCTTTTTCATGGAAAAAGTGTTGAAGTTTATTATTGACAAATTATGTCCCATTATCACTTCTAAAAATCTTAACATTGTGTTCAAATTGATTTGATAACATATGAGTAAAGTTAACAATGGAAACATAAACATCATCCTTCCCCTTAAGCATATAAACCCACACTGCCCTGGAATAGTCATCAACAATGGTTAAGAAATATTTGTAACCATCTCTGCTAGTGACTTTATATGGTCCCCATACATCAAGATGAACAAGTTGACCAATTTTAGTTGATTTATGTTCACTTAGAGGGAATGGTTCCCTGGTTTGTTTAGCTTTATTACAAGTGTCACAGAGATGATTGGTTTCTGATGTACTATCAAATTTAAGAGTGGGTTTAAGTATGTGTAGGACTTGGTCAGAGGGATGACCAAGTCTTTGATGCCAGAGATTTCTAGAAACATGACAAACATATATGCAGTTATTAGAAATAATCTTACATGTAGAATCAATATCAAACATATATAACCCATTGTATTGTTTACCAATCCCCACAATCCTTTTTGATGTAAACTCTGTATATAGCAATTAGATTCATTAAACCCAACAAACATCTTATTGTCTCTAGCAATTTTATGAAGCAGACGGAGACTAACATTGTACTCGGGAACAACTAGAACATCAAAAGAGTTAGGTCATTATTGACCTTTAAATCACCAATTTTAGTAATTAAGGCCCGAGTACCATTGGGATGTCCAACAGTTAAGCCAAGATTTGAAATGTTAACAACATTAATTAAAAGTTTTCGACACAATCATGTGTTGATTTGCACCAGTCAACAATCCAACCAAGACCGATGTTTCCAAACAATGATTTTGTGTTGTTGTTAAAAATTTGTTGAAGTTTACATTAAACTTGACACGCCATTAAAGAAGGTTCTTGAAAAATTTTACCGCTAAGTTGGAATTAGAAGATGACACATTGTTGTCATTGAGAAGACTCATAAGTCCGAGAGGCGTTCATTAGACAAGGAGACAGGAGAGTTGCTATTGCTAGCACTATGATCGGTGATACGATTAGTTTCAGTGAAACATTGTTATCGCCGAAAGGTTTCCATTAAAATTCCTTTTAACATATCCAAGGGATAACCAACAAGGTCATAACATCTATCAACAAGATGACCGTGTTTTTGCAATTAGTACATTTGAGATTCATGTTTGGTCCTCTCGCTATTTGAACTGTTACCGTGATTAAAACTAGGAACTTTGTTGTTAAAACCTTTTTGTTATCAAAAATTTTCCACCATCGAAGTTTTTGCAAAGAAAGGTCGTAGCATTGGGTTTAGCGAGCTATTCCCGGATGAAACATTTCGTGAGATTCTTCTCCGAGACAACAGAGAAAGCGGTTTTGACATTAGGTAAAGGATCTCGGTTAAAATGTTGCTTCGATGGGAACATAGGAGTCATCAAGGCCCATAAGAAATTGCATTAACTTGATTAGTCGATTGTGTTTTTCAAAATGTTTTGCAACCTCACAAGTCTGTGGAGGCAAGCTAATCATACAATCAAATTTTTCCATAAAGAGTTAAGGTTGTTATAATAATCGCAAGAGAGGACCCACTTTGACTAAGAGAGTTTATATTTTTATGCAAATTAAAATAGTGAACCATCAACCTTATCATAAGTATCTTTAAGATCATTCCACATTTCATAAGCAGTTTTAGCATATATAGCACCAGCAAAAAGTTCAGGACTGAGAGAGTTAAAAATCCAAGTAACCACAACAGAGTTACAAGTATCCCATTGATTAGCAAGACTAGGGTTCGAATTATCTCTTATGCAAGTACCATCAATAAACCCTAACTTATTATGGTTCCTTAAAGCAAAGGTCATAGCCATGTTCCACATTTTATAGTTTTCAGTACCAATGAGTTTAATAGAAATAATGAGAGTACCATTGGTATTGTTGGGGTGTAAATACAAAGCATCACCAAAGGATAAGCTTTTCTCAGTGGAAGAACCACCACCACCAATATTATCATCACCAATAGCCATAAGACAAACAATAAGACAGACAAATATAATAAGACAGACAAAGAATCACAGACAGAGATAATAATAAGAGTAAATAGACATATAAATAAGACTTTGTATTTAAGAAACAACAAGCACCAAGCATGTGGACTAGGGTAAACCAGAGCAGGTATTCGTACCACTCAAAGGTGGCAGATCAAGATGTTAGTCTACCCGTTTGCACCCACAAAGACTTAAGCACTGTATGTTTGAAGAAGAGATAAGACTTAGACTTACAGAGAAGTATGCAGCGGAAGAACAAATCACAATTAGAAATAACCAGTGATTATGCCAACAACAATAACCACAAACCACCAAGTTGATGCTGAAGAGATGTCCCCAAGTTTCCACAAAGAAACCCTTGGATGTAGAATCAATAATGAGCCTGTAGCTCTGATACCATGTACGAAAGTATCAACACCAACAAGTAAACTGAAGAACTTTTATTCAATCCTAAGCCTCAATAGTCGGCTTAGATTGTATTAACAATAGTATCCAAAATGTTACAAGACTAGATTAATGTCAATGAGACAATAATCATATGAATACAAAGAAAAGACAAGATCAGTGAAATGATCAAAGAGAAGAGAAGAGTGTGTGAGAAATGACTGCACACACTGGTGTCGCTAACCCTAGATTAAGGGACTTATTAAATAGGAGAATAAGTTACACTAAGACCCCTCTAACGGCTATAAATGACTCATCGCAATGAACATAACTTGAAAGCCATTAGCAATTGATAGAATGACATGTTTGCCACAGATTAATACCCCAAAATTCAACACTTGTTTATTGTTATTTTGGGTTTAACTTTCCTTTATTACTATATAAATTTTGATGGCCGGAGTTTGATATATGGCTGCATGTCTCTATGATTTTTCAAAATTTATAGTAGCTTCGACGACAACATTCGCTAATATATTTATTGATAGACCCTCGATTACAATAGAACAGTTTATATGTGTCACATTGCTTCTAAAGAGCCTTTTCATAAATAGACCCTTTCCAAAGATAAACACGTTTGGTAAAATGATGCTAACCAAACAGCCAATCAAACTGGAACATACAAAACTATCATTCTTTACATATCAGCACAATATTGAACCATAATTATATCCAAGTGATCGATTGTATTCCACAATTTGGATACTTCATAATGTTGAAACTGAAATTACAAAATACATTCAAACACTCTCTAAATATTTCACTTAACTAAGTTGAGGGTATTTAACTATCTTTTGACAAAGGTTTTATTAGCGATTTTTATTTTTCTTATTACTGACTACATTTTGACGTATTCTATATCCGCTAACCGCAACAATTTTAAACAGCCCATTGTCATTTTTTAATCTTTTTTGTTTCCATAAGTAAAAATATGAGAATTGTATAAGTTGATGATTAAGAGCGAGTGTTGCCGTTATCTTTTGTATTTTGTTTTGACTTAGGTTTTTTTGACCCACAACAACAACTGAGTGTTGTCGTTATGTTTTGAGTTAGATTTCATTGTATCAGCCTATTGCAACCATTTTTAAACTGCTCATTGAGATATATTTTTTTTGTCGCCGCAAGAAAAAGTATTGTATATATTCTTTGTTACCGCAAATAAACATAAATTGAGAAGTATAAAATATTGTATATTCTCTTTGTTACCGCAATCCAATAAAAAAACCAAAAATTGAGAATCGTATAAGCACACACAACCATCAACATAGCACACAACACAATTTAGCAGTTTAATAACACCAAAGTATATATACAAGAAAATTTTCTTTTTCCCACCTGATGTGGGTTTCAAAAGCCGATACTTCATACTCATTGGGTGTGTTTGTTTAAGTAGCATGGAGAAGTGTCCCGTGGGAGTATTTACATGAAGACGTGAAAAATGAAACGCCTCTTTCTATGTTTTTGTTATTTCATTCTCATAATTATAATATATGATACTGGTATGTTTTTTTGGTTTGTCAATTTGTAATAGAAGATTGTGTGCGTTTATAACATCCAGCGTGCTTTAAATTATACCGTTTTAGGCATACAAATCCAAATAGTTCTTTTGGTAGGCAAATTAATTTACGAAACACCTTATATCACGGAAACAAGTGTCGCTTCTCATTAGCTATTCTAGACGAGTGCGGCGTGCCCAAACACCTTTTAAGTTATTAGTGAAAAACTTGTAACAATTACTAAAATACGCATTTGGTAAGAATGTTTGTATCACATGTCAAACATAGAAGTTATGTTCATTATCTGCCAATAATGATCCTTAGCAGTTAGTATTATACTTTTATGCAGAATTTGATCGAAATCAGCTTTTTGACGCAGCTTTTAGGTAGCAGAAAGAACTTATGATAGATGTTGACAATTGTCCATTCACCTGTGTTTGTCATCCTATGGTACGAACAAGTGGCGACTAGTGAAGATTTTAACCATATGCATGGTTTGGGCTAAGTGACATTCGTCTATTGCAAATCCCGAAGTGTATACTTGTTATGATGATTACTAAAGCGAAAATCTGGCTCTTCTTGGCAAATAGTGTGGCATCTTTAATTGGCAGTCTTTCTTTCTCTCCTTATTCATTTGGGTTAAAACATGAACTCTTTTTATATTAGTTCCAAGCTTAGCTTTTATCGACTTACAACGCTCTCAACTGGTTACCATCTAAATTTGATAAAACCGGCTCTTATTCTATTCGTTTGTTTTATTTCTTTTCTTTATAGGCTCCAGACAGAGCATAACTGCCTTGTAATAGATGAGAGTGAATTATTTTGCGATGCTAAAAAAAAGCATGTATGTCGACAAACTCAGCTCTTAAATGGTATTTTGTGATTCTCATAATGTCCTAAAACAAACCAAGTCCCAGTTTATAAATATATTTTGTTTTTGTGCTTTATGAAAAATATTTTAAAAAATCCATTATCATCCCGCAGTTAGGATATATGAGACCCGGATTTGATTCCTGACAACACCAAAATGTGGATATCGGGATCTATATGGCTAGTTGCGCTCAAACACAAAATGGTGGTGTCATTTTGAGTTACACAATCTTTCCTTCACTCTAACCTAGAAGTCAAGCTCTTGAAAGTCTAAATTGTTGGGATTTTAGAACTAAGTTAACCATTAACCTCTACGAGTACGCAGCGGATATTGGATCTGGTTATCGCAATTATGTTATAACATGTAATTAATAAACATTAATAATTAAAAGGAAAAATAGAAAAAACTAACCTTGCTTGGCGATTGATCTTTTGTAACGGAACTAGAAACCAATATAAAACCCGAGTATCAATGATTGATACCTCAATGAGTATCACACGCAAACCCGATAATGTATACGTTCGATTAATGGCTAGTCGAGAACGTAATAATATAACCAATCAACCACTTTGACACCTTGAATATGTCACATACAGAAAACCCAAGAAACACTTTGCTTCTGTCCAATATCACCAAAGAAACTGCCAAAACAGTTTGTTCCACTCTACCCGATATCGGATGTAATGATCCGATATCCAAACTCCTTCTGTCCGAGATATAGTACCACGGCCAGAACCAGTAATTTTGTTGCTGCTGTTAGTCGACTAGGAGAAGCAGAAACAAATACCAAACTTGCAATTCCTACTAACTTGATTTGAGTACAAGTGAATGAACAAGAACAAACCTACTCGACTTTAGCAAGAAGTCGGTTAAGAATCTGGAAAAGAAGAACCTGTTAATCGATTTAGGGATAGGAGTATTATGATTATGCGTGAGTTTTCAGCTTGGGTGTGTTTGATTATATACCAAAGCAAACCGACTCCTACTTGGAGTACAATATTTGTTCGACAAGTATAAGCCCAAGCTAAAACCCATCCACCCTTCCTGCCCACTTGCTTTCCAAGCTACAAGGCCCAAGGCATGCTCATGTAACCCGACTATGCACATGGATCGTTTAAAGAAAATGGGTCAAGTTCCATGTAAACGGGTATAGATATATTCAAGTATTATTACGTTAATCACGCATACTCGTGTTTATCGTGTGTGCCCCAATCGGCTCACACATTCTTAGTCTTTTTGTCGTGTTTAAAACTCCCACAAACCAACAATTCCCACTTGGGAGTTGGTGTGTCGAATGGCACACAAAACTAACGATGAAAATGCCTAGAAAACGCTCTCACTCGCTTTTTAACTAAAAGTGTCTGAGAGAATAGTTTCATAAAAGTTTCTCAGTAGCATGGTCATTCAATGTCTTGCTTTAATCATCCTTTGTTATAGATACCTGTTAAACAATGGATATGGATCTTAAATCATTCCATATAGTTTAACTATTTAGAATCTCGTTATAGACTTTAATTCAGATATACCAAATATAATCAAGAATCATCTTGCATTACCCTTTGGGTCTGGCCAGACATTTTATCTGATTAAATCTAGAGATGCGCCATGGTATCTTTCTGCACATATCAAGTAGAGTAACAAATCCTTTATTAACTACAAGTGTTGTGGATGTTGCTTCACATCACTCCGAAATATAGCCTTTATAACTACCTTGTTCAGATAGGGTTTTACGTTTTGCGTATACTTACAAAAAGTGATATCCACACATAACAGAACTTACTTGCATCTCAAGTCTAAGGACAAAGATAAAAAACCATTTTCAATATTTTACTTATGACAAGGATCCAAAAGTGAATGTTTGAAAGTTGGGGAATCTAATATGCATCTCTAAGTGTATAGGCCGAACACATGTTTTAGGCAAATAAGAATAAATTAACAAGTTGATATAGAGAAATTGTGATTCTCATATAATACATGAAGTTAATAGTTGTTGTTATTATTTATAAAGACATTGTACAAAAGCAATAAACTTGTACCACGATAACTAGTTTATAAATGAAATTCTACATTCATGATTGGTTATAATGTTGACAATTGTCTATTTATTTGTGTTGGTCCTCCTTTTAGACATATATATATATATATATATATATATATATATATATATATATATATATATATATATATATATATATATATATTGTTTTGCCTCAAACATGTACAGAAATAATTGACTAAGATGATAAAAACAAAATAATCAAATTCATCAAATACAAAATAAACATGGTTATGTCTCTACAATCATGTATCAAATGATCATTATTTCTTAATTAGCATTCATTCATAATCATCACACCTTATTCCCCCACTAGTTGTTATTCTATAAAAGTTGAAAATTTATATGAATTAATAAGTAATTGCTATTCTTTCTGCTTTAGAAATAGGTGACGTCATTAGCTCTAACATAAATAGCAAATTTCAGTTGAGCAGTGTTTGGTATATAAGACAAAATAACCATTGAATGAAGAAAAAATAGATAATTTGTATTAAATTGATTGTTTGGATGCCACTAATATTTATATATTTATAACTTATAATTTCTAGTGACACATCAAACAACCAAGACAAGACATAAATCAATTTGCTAACACCCTAGCACCACACAGTATATATATAACAAAAGTTCTTTTCCATTATCTATGTGGGATTGAAAACGAAAAAACTATTTACAAAATGTACACTATCTTCAATTCAATTACACAATTATACCTTAGTTGTTTTTCTTGATCATCACACTCTTTACATTCAGTTCAATGGTGGATGTATACATTTGATGTTAGTGGGGTTGTTTATGCGGATGGTGGTGATTGAGGTGTTAAAGGTGGGGGAGGGTCTCGTGAGAGTATCTACGTTAAATAGCAAAAATGTGACAATTCGTTTTTTGTTTGATTTCGTATTCATAGCTATGTAGGGTATGTTATTGTTGTTTGTCATATATTGAGTGCTTAATACTAAGTTCATGTAGTGGAATACATGAGACGTCATAGAAGATTGTATGCGTTGTAACAATATGCTATCTTCGGATTACAAATCGATGAAGTTTTCTATATATAAAGAAGAACCATACAAATGTGTGCAACTATTCTTGTAATTTGCCAACACCGTTATTTTATTTCCTAATTAAAATTGATACACAATATCATGCTTTTTTCGTAGTTTGTTCAATCTCTAAATGTCTCATATTTCTTCACAACCTTTTTATTGTAAAAATAAATAAAAAATGGAAAATATGATGGCCTGGGCTGTTAGTTACCAGTAGAGAGACGATGGCATGAGGTCGGGTATGGTTTGTGGTGCCATGGTGTTGGCTGGTCGGCCGGCCCAAGCCAAACAACCAACTGTACCTGGGGCTCTAAGAGTGTATAAATAAAATGATAGAAAGCGAATGTAAGTTATTAGTTGCCAACCGAGGCTCTAAGAGTGTATAAATAAAATGAAAGAAAGCGAATGTAAGTTGTTAGCTGGCTATAGGATCAGGAGATTAGATTTAACATCCCGTTACATAAACAGCGAACAACATTATACTCACCTCAATTGTGTATAAATAACTGTACCCGGGGCTCTAAGAGTGTATAAATAAAATGATAGAAAGCGAATGTAAGTTATTAGTTTCCAACCGAGGCTCTAAGAGTGTATAAATAAAATGAAAGAAAGCGAATGTAAGTTGTTAGCTGGCTACAGGATCAGGAGATTAGATTTAACATCCCGTTACATAAACAACAAACAACATTATACTCACCTCAATTTACAAATGTCTTGTACACGACATAATATAGCTAGCTCAAAATTCTTCGAATCAACCGATGTGGGATTAAAACTTGAAACAAAAAGCATCAAAACCACACCATTTTGTCTTCACTTCACTTCTACACAATCAAATACCAAATTATATACTCCCTCCGTCCCATAATTATTGTCCACTTTGACTTTTTTTAGTCTTTCTTGTTTAACTTTGACCATTATATTTTTATTTGTGTTATATAATACTTGATGAATATTATACCAAATAAAAATACATTTAAAACTCAATATATTCATATATTTTTCATCAAGTATTATATTACACAAATAAAAATATTTATGGTCAAAGTTAAACAAGAAAGACTAAAAAGTCAAAATGAACAATAATTATGGGACGGAGGTAGTATCATTCATCTTCTCTTAAGTAATATTCACTCATAATTATAACTATTTAATCACTCAAATAAATCAATGTCATACACTCATATAATTAATCAAATGACTAAAAAACACGTTCACTGCTTCCTTCATGATCCTAATCATAATGTACACAATCACAAACCCTTGTTTTCTCGTATCTGCATCATCTATCGATTTCACCGGAGACTACCGTTGCCATCGGCACCTTCACATCCACCGTAGTTATCGTGCTAAAGCGATTTATGAGATATCGGAATTTTAGACACTACTTGTGACCTTAATTTAAGTTTAGTATTCACTCATGATTTATATATTGAAAGTTTAGGTAGCTTAGTTATACTACCTAATGTTAGGTTAACTTACGACACCCTTAGTTGTGAGCTTGTTGTGAACTTAGTCGCGAGTTTAGGTTATTGCGTAGTGTTAATCACTTACTTTTGTCAAAAAATTCGATTTTCTCGAAATGATCCGGTTCTTGTGACATAAATACATATGTCACGTTTAACTTTTTTAATAGTTTAATGAAATAATACCTCTCAGTTCATTTCATTTTCTTCATACGCATAATAATATTTTGTGCACCTAATCACTTCAAAATTTTCCGGCGAAAAGTAGTGCCACGTCGGACATGTTTGACCGGCTCAAAATGGCTGCGGGACCCACGTGTCCCCGGGAGAAGTGGATTTTTTTTCCCCGGGGAAAGTATTCCCGAGAAGGTATTGGTGGGAGTCTTTCGCCGGGGACATGTCCCCGAGAAAAGGTTTCGTAGGGGACATGTCCCCGGCGAAAGTCTTAGAATGTCCCTACAAATCCAGTCATTGTAGCAGTGATCTTAATCTTTCGTGTTGCGGAAAATTCTTTTGTTTCTTTCCTGCATATGAAATATACCGATCTTCCCTTACATCTGGGACAAGGAAATGATCAACTACGTGTTGCCACTGATCATGTACACCTTCAAGATGTGAGAAGGTCTTCATTTTCTGCCCTACTTGTTTCGAGTATATATGTACATTCAAAAAAAAAGTGCATATGAGCGCCTATTTGAGTTTAAACTTAGTCATCATTAGTTTCATACCAAGTTGATATATATGGCAAGCCATCATACATTCGTTGATTAAATATGGAACTTTTTTTTAATATTTTTTTAGATTTTTATAGATTTGAATCATGGGCGAGATAAAAGGGGGGCACAAGAGGGAGGTGCCTCCTAGCGAAAAAAATTGTAGTCTAAAAATTTTGAAAATATTTAGTGAGAACCGATTTATAGTGTAGATTCTAAAATTCATCAAAGTTTGCCCACTCGAGCAAAAATTCCTGGCTCCGCTCATCTGAATGTAACTTTTTTCTAACCTACAATTTTTCTATCTTTTCTAATCAGAAATAAAGTTAATATCGCGCTATAAATTTAAAAGTTTATAGTTAAAAATGTAATATAGGCTAAATGTCATAATGATATTTAGGAATAAGAATGCAAACATACTTTGTTCATGACTTGATATTTGTTATGTTTTGAAGATGTAAAAAATTGTTACAGAGATATATGTGATTCTCATTTAGTGTATGAGATTCAAGTTTATTGTTCAAAAGCAATTAGCTAATTGACTCTTGCAATCTAAAACTCCATTGGTAAAGTCGGTTCTTATTACGTTCCTTTGTATTTATGAAATATTTTTCTTTCAAGTCTTGTAGAAAAAGAAAGCGAAAATCATAATGCTAGCCTCAACTTATAACACCACGGTTTACCAATAAGCAGAAACTCAATATATTTACATACAACAAAAAATGTGAAAGTTAGTACTACTATTAATTTGCTCGCAATGTAGGTGACGTGCTACTATATTTTCTTTTACCCTATCAACTTCATTATCGGCTGTATTTTTTTACCCCACTCTGTGACCTCTCGTCTTCCTCATCAAGTGTCGAACTATCATACGTATCATTACAAATAAACGGATCCCAGGCATCCATTCCTTTTGCACGTACCCAATACACATTTGCACACTGACATTGAAACGTTAAAAAATAATCTCATTTAGCTTTGTTTTAACACACAACCGCTTACAAGATAAAGATTTGTCCACTGAATCCTCCCATTCCACAAGTTCTCCCCCATTTAGATGCAACTTTATCAAATGAGTTACGAGTTCTCACTTTTAAAGGTAAGCCTTCAAAGGAAATCCAAACTATTATCTCATCACTAACAAAAGAGTTGCAAGCTGGTTTCAAAGAAGAGAACACCCCGCACCAGTATGATTCATGAACTTGTCTTTGGAGATGATGGAGTCTGTTTCAGTAAGAACCCACAAGCCTCCCAAATAAGTGAGTTTCAAATTCTGGAAGCCCTACTTGTCAAGGATACCATAAAGATTAGGTAAAGTTGTAATGTCCTTTACTTTCCCCATAAGAGACAAGCTATAATCTCTATCTGAAATACACAGATCTTCAAGGACCAAAGAAGGTAATGCCTGGTCAAACGTGCCAGTATTAGTTTTTCTTGATTTGAGAATAGAGACATATGAACCTGAAGAGTTCCCCACGTAAGATAAAGCGGGTTGAGGTCGAACTGTAGCATTAAAGGTGTGGGAAAGAACATGAGGTTTAATTTACTTCCTCTATGAAAACGAACAACATGCGCATATAGGCGTAGCCTCCAAAACCAAATGGTGCATAAGTTCTCGAATATTTCTTGAAAGGTATGAAAGCATCCACAATGTTTATGTATTCATTGCAAATCTTCCAAAGATCACGAGCCGAAAAGTGATCCGGAAAATTTGTCACAAAAAGTGATTTAGAGATCCTTTGAGTTTGATCCTCATTAGATCTAAATCTAAAAGACTTCCAATTTCTACCCCCCATGCACAATAACCAAAAGAGTGATGCGAAGAAGAATTAAACCCTAGAAAATTACAAACCCTAAATCGATATAGGGCTTGTAAGAAGGAATACATGCGATTGAAAGAAAGAACCCTAACCAACGATAAATACTTCATTTATTGGTGGCGGTGGAGATGCTTCATTGAGGAAGAAGTACGCAGTACATTTCCCTTATTAATATACTCAATAAGACTTCAACCTAGAAGATTAATAAGACACCATTTTTTTTATGGAAAGTGATGAATCACACTAAGTCTTATAATGAAGTTCTGAATTTGTTAAACTACTTGTAAAGTGGGTTGTAACAAACTAATGTCAGGAACTGTAAATGTTTTTTTGTAATATCCCAAAAGAGAACAATGTATTGTTGCTCTACTTGCTAAACTATTTAAAGGTAATCTTTAAATTGTTAAAGGCAAGTGGGAGTTTTGTTTAGATCTTGAAAGATTAAATTACAAAATACATAATCTTCTAAAATGCACTAGCAAAGATCATGGTGAGGCTAAACATGTAAATAATAGACCTCAATATGATGGAAGTGTCATTCATAGATCCGTAAGGATATCTCAGATATTTAATATGCTGAGGGATATGAGTTACAGGATCATGGTAAGCCTGTTAATCATAATGATGAATTTACCAAATGTTGAATTGTGGTAAATCAATCATACTATGAATGTAGAGATGCTGTCCATAAAGATAATCAACTTTAGATACTTGGTTTATCTTAATGAAGATGATTTTCTTAAAAGAATGAAAACCCTAGTGGTTTAAATCTTTGTGTAGAAATCATATGGACAATATTGTACACGTATTTAATGTATGTCTAATGATAATAATATTAATCATACTTAAGCAATTAACTATGATTGAATATTCTTTCTTAGATACATTAAATAGAAGTATAAAGATTATAATTGTCATACTTAGTTTCATTGATATGAAATTTTGACAATGAAAATCAAAACTCTTTGTTTTGGAATTACTTTTGCGAGGACGATAAGTAATGCAAAGGAGTTTTTATGAATTCAAATAATCTTTGAATATGTACAAACTGCAAGAATCCATGAATGGATATATGCATGCAACTAGGAGATGATTGTTATGTTTAATATTAAATCCATGTTTGATTTAATAATTAAAATTAGATAGCTCATAAGTATTCCTAAAAGCTAGTGGGAGTATTATTTTTATTTTCTTAAATCTTATATGTTGTATGGGCAACTACATTCCACCTAAATTAAGCTTTAGTTGGGAATGAAACTTCGTTTGTAAGATTTGAAAATTAGACATACAACCTTGGAATATATGTTTATTGGTATAAATATATGCGGTAAATAAATGAGTCTAATAGAATATGATGAATACATATCTTTGACGAGATAGAATATGAATGATATCTTAAAGTCTAACTTGAAGATTCATTATGTACATCATGTTGTGTATAAGGTTGTTGTATCATACTTAATTACAAGATGATTTAACAACATTGTAATATTTATGTTTGGATTTAGAATTGCATTCCTCGGCCTGGAGTTGCTCCCAGATTCTATACAACAATTGTTATGTAATTGTTATAGTCAACAAATTTGAAGTTTGAATGGCACCAAACAAATAATATTCAAAGTTTACGGATGTTTAAAGAGCATATTGTTGAACACAATGATGCTGGTATAATTGTGATGACACTCAATTCTAGTCATGGTATCCTTGATGATGACCATGTTAACTAATTATGTTCAACTAAGAGCATAGTTGCATTATACATTAAAGAATAAAGAATACTTTTAAACTTTAAAGTTTTGAAAGATGATTGTCATAAAAGGTGGTTCAGGTTGTCACGCAAAGCAAACAATTTGAATTTGTTTCTGTTTTTTCACCCTACCAATTGTGTGGCCTATGCAAAGCAAACAATTTGAATTTGGTGCAAGTTAGCAGTAGTATCTTATTGGAGTCTGAGTATTTGTTTATGCTTTTAATCTTCCATAATTGTATCGAACAAAAGTAAATTTGGATTATAACTATAATCAGCTAATAATAATATAAGTTTTGCGTCGTTATGTATAAGAAAGAGTTGACAAAAATGATATTAAAACAACCATCTACTAAAAACTTCAATTTGTGAAACAAAACTTATCTAACTTGGATGACTTGCTCGATTACTGTATGATGATTGGTGATTAACACGTGTAATAATTTCTTTGTTTTAGAAAATAAGTAAAAATAGGTTTTGTAAATAGATCGGTGTAAATAGAAGGAAAGCAGCTCTTGTATTCAAACGTTCAATTCCTAATGTTATTTCACAAACATTTGGGTATAATTCTTTGTGAAATATCAAATAAGAATTAAACGAAAACACTTGTGTCTTTTACATTCACATATTTTATTTATATACAAACTTTTTCATTACATCATTATTAAGCATGAAACTTGGTTTTATTAGCTTTCTATTTAAGCTAACCTTGTAAAGAGAACAACAATTACATACTCGTTTTGCGCTCTTTTTGTTTGTCTAGTTCTACAACTTGAAAATGGTAAGTATGTGTAGTTTGTTTTGATTATTTACTAAATTAAAAAATTTACATATATGCTTTTTTTTTACATGTATAGGAAAGAATTGATCAAACGATGAAACAAATAAAATCAAAATAAAAAGTTAGGCATGTTTTTTGTTTTATACGCTTAATAAGTGTTTAAACAATATAAGTATGTAAATATCGTTATTAACCGAAAAAGCACCATACTCATAACTTTTTTTCATTAAGTTATGCTTTTGAAAGTAACAAACAAATTTATACACCAACTTAACAATTAAGTCAAATTCATAAAATACTATTTAAACAAAAAAGTTGAGAAATTGTATAAGTTATTGTTTTGAAACTTTCAAAGTATTATATTTAGCAATAATGCATTGAAAAAACCAAACCAACAACACTATCTTCATCTCAAATTGCATGCTCACTAAAAACCACAATATATAATCAAGTAACAACTTCATAGTTCACTCGATGTGGGATTCCAAACACACTCTAGCAACTCACAATGTATAATCAAGTATGTAATTGTTCTCTTTACAAGGTTAGCTTAAATAGAAAAGAGCGCATACAAAGCCTCCAACGTAGGAAGTCTGTCCAAGCCTAGTCTCCACATCATAATGTTGCATTTCTTCGGAAGCCACTCTAGCAACTCACAATGTTATTTCATAATGTTGCATTTCTTTTAGAAAGATTGTATCGTTGTTTTAAAACTTTTACAAAAAATCTCCTTTAATAAATTAATGATTTCCAAAGTTTAGAATATGATAAAAGTATTGGCGGATCAGGGCATCACTCCATCAGGCCAGTCTGACCTGACCCATTTGAACCCCCCATCTTATTGTTTTAAGTTATTCTGCAAAGCATATAGATATATCGAGGTCTGTGATTTCTTCATCTTGTATGTGATTATATAAAACTATAATTGCAGACCTTTTGACGTCAACTTGACTTCAAGATACATTTGGTATTTCACATTTCTTCTTAATAATAATTTTTTCTACACCTGAAGGTTGAACCTGGATCGGTTCTCCGAGGTCCATTAGAGAACACAACTAATAAAAACTTGTAAGTACCTCATCCTATGATGTGGTACTAGTCTATGATTTTTTTTTCTCAGGTTTCAGTAGATGATATGTTGGTGTATGACAGGTCCAACTGTGAACTTGAAGTTTGCCCCCATAGAACTATTTCATCAGCCTGAAGATTGCAACGTTAACTCAACACTGTCCTTTACTCTTCAGGTGTCAAATTTTCGATTTGAATCAGATTATAGGTTCATAGTCCATAAAGTATTGGTGTTTACTGATTAGTCATTACACCAATGTAGATATGTCGGGTTGAATAGATAATCGTTGAGGGTTCCATTGAAGGATCTGTTGTTCATTTTCAATGGGTCAGAACAGTTATTGTCCGACCTTCTGGAGCAATAAGCGCTTCTGGATTAGGTATCATGTCTATTTTCTTCATTTATATATCTTTTGTTGTTAGTTAGGCAAGTCGCGAGATATGGGACTCAGACACTATGTTTGTTGTTTGTTTGGGGGAGTATTTTTTTTCGCTGGACGCAGGTTTTATAGTTTTTAATTTTCACCCATCTTACACAAATGTAAACATAAATACTGATTAATTCACGAAAAATTGAAACCGAGTGGGATGTCTTGGAACACATTTTGTCAAAATTTTGAAAAATATCGGTGAAAGAGATTGCAAATTGGTGACTTGGTGTAAGGAGTGACTGATCAGAAAGAAAATTTTTTAAAATAACTAAAACCCACGTTTCAAATTACAATCCGCTTCCACGAGTCATTCACCAAACAGAAAAATAATAATAAAACAATTTATATGGATATATAACTAGTATAATTCATTCTGGTTGATGGTAAAAGAAGAACATAATAAGGAGAGCTCACCTTAACATACAAGGGTTTGCACAAAGATAGGAGACGAAATATATTTCTCACTCCTAAAAAACCGTATCGTATCATCACAAAAGTAAGTTGGTAGCGGTGTTCGCGTGTATAGCATGATCCTTCATCTCACGATAATTTGTGATTGGCAACAGTTCCCAAGACGGTTTGCCATTGTAGTTTTCATAACCCAAATGCTGCAGGGGGTATCTATTTTGATAAATATGCATAGACTGCCTTGATAATCCCCAGTGAGTAATCATAATTTCAAACATATCTCGTGTCATCAGGTTGGGGAATTTCTCTAAATTCCTCTTTAGCTAAATCGAAAGACACAATTAATACCTTTCCGTTCCCGGTATAATCAACATTTAACCAAAACCAGTGAAGTGACCCATTGAATAAGATACCAGGCGCGGCTAGCCCACTATCATATGCATCAAACCGTGCATCATCAAACCCATAATTGATTCGCCCAAAAAAATTCCAAATATCTGATTTCAAAGAAAATATATGAACAAGTGCCCCATCTTTACCAGTGCATATCGCCGTAAAAACTTTGTAATCATCTGTGGATGAATCATAACCAAAGCTCAAACATCGCACACGCCCGAAATTCACAGGAAGGTGTAGTGGATGTGAAAGTTATCTAAACTCTCTAGTCCAAGGATTGGTTACAATAATTCGATTTTCGTATCTTGAGTACATGCGTACAAGGCCATTGGAAGAACCTTGCATACTCCACCTCAAGTAGGAACTCCACTCCCAATGTGCACATTTTTTACCTGTAAGCATAGCGATCCTTCTTGTGTTGTACTCCTCTTTGTTGCTCATTAATTTACGATAAGTTTTAACAAAAGAAGGACTTGATATCAAAGAATGGCATGACTTACAAACGCTTTTGCATCGAAGAAGATATTTCACAAGCAATCTTGAGAGTATCTCCTCGACAACATCATTCGTAGCCATCTCTATTAATGGATTAACACAATGCTGTAAAGGGTTACCAAAAGTATATATGCATGTGCATGCTAGTTTTCCAAGCCCAACCAATACAAATTAGTTCCAATTCCTCACAGGTATTGGCCCAAGGGTCTATATAAGTGCCGTATAGTTTTTCTG
The DNA here is from genome assembly GCA_022545495.1 of Chrysanthemum lavandulifolium. Taxonomy (NCBI): domain Eukaryota; kingdom Viridiplantae; phylum Streptophyta; class Magnoliopsida; order Asterales; family Asteraceae; genus Chrysanthemum; species Chrysanthemum lavandulifolium. The sequence continues at coordinate 313,551,794 of CM040238.1, forward strand.
TTAAATAAGATGAAGTGCCCTTTGTTCTCTATTTTTTTTTTGGTAAAATGTTTATACCCGGTGAATATATTTTTTTAAAACAAAGCGAACCTATTTGAAGAGGCTGGCTATGTTCGTTTGTTTAAGTTTAACAACACAAACCAACGAGCACGTGTTTGAGTTCATGTCCGTGTGTTAAGAAATTATATGTTTTCGCGAGTTTATAAGGACACTAAATGAATGAAACATCGAAACAACTTTCTCTTTTACAAACATAAAACCCACAACCACAATCAACATGGCCAACATCGTGATCATTTACAGCACACGACGCTTATAAAATTAAGTCAATAAAAAACAAATTTACACCAACTTATAAAATTAAGATGTTTTTTCAAAATAACTGAGTCTAAATCACACGACGCATATACACACACTTAATGAATTAATACTTTTTTCATTTATGACAATTAAGGCACTTGAAGAATTTATTTGTTTAAACGAAAAAATTGAGAATTTTTATAAATTGTTGACTAAGTACACACCCGCATTATTATCATTAACAATGTTTAATAATAACTAGCCAACAACATAAAACTAATCTCACAATGGCGCCTCTCTTTCAACCCCAGTATATAACCAAGTAAAAATTTGTTCCTTCGCCCGATATGGGATTGCAAACATAATGTAACACCTCATATTCTAAAGAGTTGACCAAATATCATGATCAAATCTCATTCATTTTTTTAGCTACTAAGAATTTATAAGATTAAATGACTCGTAAACACAATCACTACTTCCTAAAATAGGATATCTGAACTTTTTTAAAGGATCTATATACCTGGAATGTTGCTCTACAACTCAAAATGGTGGTGTTATGTTGAGTTTGACAATCATTCATTCACTCTAGCTTGTCTTCGTTTGAGACGAAACATGAACTATTTTAATGCTACATAATAATGGGTCATATAAGTTCCAAGTTAAGTGCTTGGAAAATCTAAAATCATCTCAAGTTCTCAATGTTGGTAAAACCGGTTTTCATTTTGCCATTTTGTTTTATATCTTGAGATTAGAGGTTCAGGTTGAAGTATACGAGCCTTAAACACAATGAGGAATGAGTTCATTTGCGATGTGGTGCCTTTGAAGATATTGCTAATGATTGCCTTAACACAAATCGGCCTTGCAATGGTAGCCGCTTGGTGCGGCAACATTAAAATGGAAATAAGCTTCATCGCCATTCTTTAGTTGTTTATGTTTTTTCACCCTACCACTTGTGTAGCCTATGCAAAGCAAGCAATTTGAATTTGATGCAAGTTAGCAGTAGTTTCTTATTGGAGTTTAGGTATTTGCTTAACCAAATCAAACATCTACTGATTTCAATTTGGTTTGATGACTACACATATTTATAATTTGGTTTAGGTGTGCGAATAATTTGTTTATTTTAACAAATAGTGGCAACCTAAATGAACTAGTAACTAAATAGAACACAATGCAAATAAGCTGTGAGTTCAAATATCAAATGAGATGATTGATGATTTAGATGCGTGAGTGATTTGTTTTATTTTGTGAGGATCAAAAAATTATATAAATTAACTAGTTTTAAACTGTCACGCACATGGTATATGAACATCATAAATTCTTACTCCTCAACTGATGTGGGATTCAAAATCTATACTCTATATTAATATCCTTTAAATTTTAAATGACTAAACATATTAACTACTTCCTAATTATAATCACAGTATTCAAATTTAGCTAAGTAACGAACCTTGAGATTTTATCCGGATCGGTTGATGTTAGTATATTATTTACGTGGGGCGACAAATGTATTGACCTCTTTCCATCTTTTTTTATTTCAACATTTGATATGTGGTATGATCGTCTTTCATAATTTGAACGGGTTCTTCATTATTAACACCATTTCGAGCTTGAATTTGACTTAATAATGTTTTACACATGTTCTCAATTTTGTTTTGATGTTGATTAAATTCGTCTTTTGGAAACGTCCCCGAAACCCCCGGTAGGTTCTTCCAACATGGTGCAATTATTTGAAGCGCAACTCGAACAAAATTCATGTGTAATATAATCTCCACACCACTCGCACATACACCGTGGACAATGAAAAATATTCGACGAATATACCATATCTCCACACCCATAGCAATAACACTGATCGAACGAAGATATTTCGAGTTGTGGAGGGTAGTCAAGAAAACTTTGAGACTCATTGAAAGAATTTTGACACATATAATTATAACAACGTTAATCATTTCTCATACGACCATTACAACAATAACAAATATAGTCGAGAGACGCCATAAAATTTAAACATAAAAGAGGGATGAGAGGATAGAATTATCGATTTAGAGGATAAAGAAGATTATTTTTAGGTTTTTATAAATAGCAAACATAAAAGGAAAAATATATTTTTTAAAAAGAAAATATTTTTGGGTTTTTATATAAGAAACTTTAAAAACACAATATTTTTGTAAATCGATTCACCAACCGGTGCTCGGTAACTCTGTAGAATTACGCACAAAGAAGCGGAGAAACAAAGGTCAGTGTGAAGCGTATTAAAAACCCGTCTCTTTATGGCCATAATTTAATGCGAAAATTACCTTATACCCCTCTTATAGTTTGTAATTCCAAAGGTAAGCCGACGTAACAATCGGTTTCACGATTTCTTTTGTTCGTTATTTAATTTTTTTGGTGCTTTAATCACTCTAGGAAGAATGTTTGTGGGTTATTTAATTTGTTTGGGTTTTTATAAAAGAGATATTCACAAAACAAACGACAACTTCACGGGGAAGGTTCTTCAAAAACACGCGATCAAAACGGGAATCAAAACTCACTTCAACACTTCCCCGACAGCGGCGCCAAAAATTGATTTGTTCCAAAAGTAATATAAACGGTTATGTTTGTATCCCCGGATCGTTTCCCAACGAAGGATGAATGGAGTTCGTGAATCGAGTCGCGTTTACGTGAATTTGAATAGTGAAACAGGGGAAATTATGGGATTTTATATTAAATTTAGCAATCAGAAACTAAAAATAACTTAATAAGCAACTAAAACAATAAAACGAAGCAATTGTAAGCTAAAACGCATAGGAAATCTAAAAACGAGCGAGCTCGGGCTAATCCCGAGCCTAAAACGTCAAATTTTTGAAATTTAAACCCTAGAAATGCAAAACTATTTTTCCTACGTAAGCTATTAGGATAGATTATAAAAAGAATAAATAGAAATCCATTGTCGTCCCGCGGTTAGGATATCTGGCAATGGAACTTTTAAATGACTAAAATACCCTACTAAATTTTATTACAAAAGTCAATAAGTCACAATAAGTCAAGATAGCTATATGTGAGTCTGCAAACATAAAGTAAACCACCATCACCTTAGTCAAATATGAGTACACACACAAACATTATCCTTCATCTTTATCTTGTAACAAGAAAAAAACTAAACACTCTTTTCACCAACACCACCACATCCATCGGCCACCTCAACCACCATGACACACAAAAACAACAGGGGATTTGGACGGTTCTGATTCATAAAAAGGTTGTTATTCTTCTCTCGGAGTTGACACGGAACGAAAATTCAAAAGTTTTTATGTTTCGAATTGATTAAAGTTGAAAATAAGAGAAAGAATGATGTGTAAATTTTTTGGGTGTTGTTGAATTGATTATTATAGTGGATTATCATTTGTGTATGTTTCAAGTTGTGATTTGTGTTGTGAATATGCTACTGAAATTTTTATCTAGTCCTTTGTTGTATTGTTGAAAATGATTGGTTAGGGCATGTTTGACACAATGGGCTAGGGTTGGGGTAAAGCAGTTTGGCAAGGTAATTGTAACTGATGCTTATTTATGCAAAATTGCATAAAAAATAAATCAAATTAAATTCAGATATATTTTCGGCTTTTGCGTAATATTCTAATTTTTTAAAGGTATTTAGGTCATGTAAGTAGCTATAAGCCCCTTTCAATAGGTTTGGGCTTATGGAGGCTTATGACTTATATATCCTTCATAAGCCCATTTGACAAACAAAATTATTTTATATACCGACTTATTTTAAAAGCTGGAGCCCCATAAACCCCATAAGCCCCATTGTCAAACACGCCCAATTAGTGTTATCTCTTTAGCTTTTTGAATTTGATTCGCATAACTGATAGAACTCATATGTTGTTGGTTTGTGGTTTGGATATTGGCATGTTTGAAGTTGGTGCTTCAATATAGCAAGTTTTGTAAGTTGTTGCCTTTCTCTGGCATAACATCAGTTTTTTGTGTCATAGTGCATAAATATTTTCTTTCCTATTTATTTAAATAAAATAACATATTTAACTAAAATTAATTTTCAACAATAAAAAACACATTACATAAAACAAAAAAAAGTACATTAAATTAAAAAAAAAAAGTACGTAAAATAAAAGTTCGTAAAATAATAGTAAACTAGTTTTGAGGATATTACAAGGCCCGGTGTGTCTTATGATCTTATTTTTTTGGGTTTATATTTCATAAGCCTCAATTTTTTTTGAGACTTGTGAGCGTATATAAGTTTAATATGATATGATAAACTTATATAAGCTCATAGGAAAATAGGATGGCGTGGACTGTTAGTTAGTATCCGAGAGATGTTGGCACGAGATCCCGTATGGTTTGTGGCCTCGTGGTGTTGGCTGGAGCTCTAAGAGTTTATAAATAAAAATGAAAGAAAGCGAATGTAAATTATTACATTTATTAAGTGTCTACTCAGACAGATGTTACTCCATAGATTTAACATCCCCTTACATAAAAAACCAACAACATTACATAAAACAAAAAAAAAGTACATTAAATTAAAAAAAAAAGTACGTAAAATAAAAGTTCCTAAAATAATAGTAAACTAGTTTTGAGGATATTACAAGGCCCGGTGTGTCTTATGATTTTATTTTTTTCGGTTTATATTTCATAAGCCTCAATTTTTCTTTGAGACTTGTGAGCTTATATAAGTTTATTATTATATGATAAACTTATATAAGCTCATAGAAAAAAATGGATGGTGTGGACTGTTAGTTACTAGCCGAGACCACAAGATCCCGTATGGTTTGTGGCCTCGTGGTGTAGGCTGGAGCTCTAAGAGTTTATAAATAAAAATGAAAGAAAGCGAATGTAAGTTATTAGGTGTCTACCTAGACAGATGTTACTCCATAGATTTAACATCCCCTTACATAAACAACCAACAACATTACATAAAACAAAAAAAAGTACATTTAATTAAAAAAAAGTACGTAAAATAAAAGTTCGTAAAATAATAGTAAACTAGTTTTGAGGATAATACAAGGCCTGGTGTGTCTTATGATCTTATTTTTTTCGGTTTATATTTCATAAGCCTCAATTTTTCTTTGAGACTTGTGAGCTTATATAAGTTTATTATGATATGATAAACTTATATAAGCTCATAGGAAAATAGGATGGCGTGGACTGTTAGTTACTAGCCGAGAGATGTTGGCACGAGATCCCGTATGGTTTGTGGCCTTGTGTTGTTGGTTGGAGCTCTAAGAGTTTATAAATAAAAATTAAACAAAGCGAATGTAAGTTATTAGGTGTCTACCCAGAGATTTAACATCCCCTTACATAAACAACCAACAACATTACATTCGCCTTGTACAACATTATAGGATGGCGTGGACTGTTAGTTACTAGCCGAGAGATGTTGGCACAAGATCCCGTATGGTTGGTGGCCTCGTGGTGTTGGCTGGAGCTCTAAGAGTTTATAAATAAAATTTAAAGAAAGCGAATGTAAGTTATTAGGTGTCTACCATACAGATGTTACTCCATAGATTTAAATAGGATGGCGTGGATTTGTTAGTTACTAGCCGAGAGATGTTGTACGAGATCCGTCACGGTTTGTGGCCTTGTGGTGTTGGTTGGAGCTCTAAGAGTTTATAAATAAAAATTAAACAAAGCGAATGTAAGTTATTAGGTGTCTACCCAGGGATTTAACATCCCCTTACATAAACAACCAACAACATTACATTCGCCTTGTACAACATTATAGGATGGCGTGGACTGTTAGTTACTAGCCGAGAGATGTTGGCACGAGATCCCATATGGTTGGTGGCCTCGTGGTGTTGGCTGGAGCACTAAGAGTTTATAAATAAAAATTAAGGAAAACTTCGCCTTGTACAACATTATAGGATGGCGTGGACTGTTAGTTACTAGCCGAGAGATGTTGGCATGAGATCCCGTATGGTTGGTGGCCTCGTGGTGTTGGCTGGAGCTCTAAGAGTTTATAAATAAAAATTAAACAAAGCGAATGTAAGTTATTAGGTATCTACCCAGAGATTTAACATCCCCTTACATAAACAACCAACAACATTACATTCACCTTGTACAACATTATAGGATGGTGTGGACTGTTAGTTACTAGCCGAGAGATGTTGGCACGAAACCCCGTATGGTTGGTGGCCTCGTGATTTTGGCTGGAGCTCTAAGAGTTTATAAATAAAAATTAAAGAAAGCTTCGCCTTGTACAACATTATAGGATGGTGTGGACTGTTAGTTACTAGCCGAGAGATGTTGGCACGAGATCCCGTATGGTTGGTGGCTTCGTGGTGTTGGCTGGAGCTCTAAGAGTTTATAAATAAAAATTAAACAAAGCAGATACAAGTTATTAGGTGTCTACCAGATTTAACATCCCTTACATAAACAACCAACAACATTACATTAGCCTTGTACAACATTATAGGATGGCGTGAATTTGTTGGTTACTAGCCGAGAGATGTTGTACGAGACCCCGTATGGTTGGTGGCCTCGTGGTGTTGGTGGAGCTCAGAGTTTATAAATAAAATTAAAGAAAGCGAATGTCGGTTATTAGGTGTCTACGGATGTTACTCCATAGATTTAAGATCCCACATAAACAACCAACAACATTACATTCGCCTCAACTTTAAAATCCCATTACATAAAGCGAATGTAAGTTATTAGGTGTCTACCCAGAGATTTAACATCCCCTTACATAAACAACCAACAACATTACATTCGCCTTGTACAACATTATAGGATGGCGTGGACTGTTAGTTACTAGCCGGGAGATGTTGGCACGAGACCCCGTATGGTTGGTGGCCTCGTGGTGTTGGCTTGAGCTCTAAGAGTTTATAAATAAAAATTATAGAAAGCGAATGTAAGTTATTAGGTGTCTACTAGATGTTACTCCATAGATTTAAGATCCCCTTACATAAATAACCACATTACATTCGCCTTGTACAACATTATAGGATGGCGTGGACTGTTAGTTACTAGCCGAGAGATGTTAGCACGAGACCCCGTATGGTTGGTGGCCTCGTGGTGTTGGCTGGAGCTCTAAGAGTTTATAAATAAAAATTAAAGAAAGCGAATGTAAGTTATTAGGTGTCTACCAGATGTTACTCCATAGATTTAAGATCCCCTTACATAAACAACCACATTACATTCGCCTGTACAACATTATAGGATGGCGTGGACTGTTAGTTACTAGCCGAGAGATGTTGGCACGAGACCCTGTATGGGTGGTGGCCTCGTGGTGTTGGCTGGAGCTCTAAGAGTTTATAAATAAAAATTAAAGAAAGCGAATGTAAGTTATTAGGTGTCTACCAGATGTTACTCCATAGATTTAAGATCCCCTTACATAAACAACCAACAAAATTAAAGAAAGCGAATGTAAGTTATTAGGTGTCTACCAGATGTTACTCCATAGATTTAAGATCCCCTTACATAAACAACCACATTACATTCGCCTTGTACAACATTATAGGATGGCGTGGACTGTTGGTTACTAGGCGAGAGATGTTGTACGAGACCCGTATGGTTGGTGGCCTCGTGGTGTTGGTTTGGAGCTCTAGAGTTTATAAATAAAAATTAAAAAGCGAATGAAAGTTATTAGGTTTCTACGGATGTTACTCCATAGATTTAAGATCCCCATAGACAACCACATTACATTAGCCTTGTACAACATTATAGGATGGCGTGGGTGTTAGTTACTAGCCACGAGATGTTGTACGAGACCCGTATGGTTGGTGGCCTCGTGGTGTTGGTTTGGAGCTCTAGAGTTTATAAATAAAATTTAAAGAAAGCGAATGTAAGTTATTAGGTGTCTACCATACAGATGTTACTCCATAGATTTAAATAGGATGGCGTGGACTGTTAGTTACTAGCCGAGAGATGTTGGCATGAGATCCCGTACGGTTTGTGGCCTTGTGGTGTTGGTTGGAGCTCTAAGAGTTTATAAATAAAAATTAAACAAAGCGAATGTAAGTTATTAGGTGTCTACCCAGATTTAACATCCCCTTACATAAACAACCAACAACATTACATTCGCCTTGTACCACATTATAGGATGGCGTGGATTGTTAGTTACTAGCCGAGAGATGTTACACGAGACCCGTATGGTTGGTGGCCTCGTGGTGTTGGTACTGGAGCTCTAAGAGTTTATAAATAAAAATTAAAGCGAATGTAAGTTATTAGGTGTCTACGGATGTTACTCCATAGATTTAAGATCACCACATAAACAACCACATTACATTACTTTGTACAACATTATAGGATGGCGTGGTATTAGTTACTAGCCGAGAGATGTTGCACGAGACCACTGTATGGGTGGTGGCCTCGTGGTGTTGGTGGAGCTCTAAGAGTTTATAAATAAAAATTAAAAGCGAATGTAAGTTATTAGGTGTCTACAGATGTTACTCCATAGATTTAAGATCCCACATAAACAACCAACAAAATTAAAAAAGCGAATGTAAGTTATTAGGTGTCTACGGATGTTACTCCATAGATTTAAGATCACACATAAACAACCACATTACATTCGCCTTGTACAACATTATAGGATGGCGTGGTATTAGTTACTAGGCGAGAGATGTTGTACGAGACCCGTATGGTTGGTGGCCTCGTGGTGTTGGTTGGAGCTCTAGAGTTTATAAATAAAAATTAAAAAGCGAATGTAAGTTATTAGGTTTCTACGGATGTTACTCCATAGATTTAAGATCCCTTACATGACAACCACATTACATTCGCCTTGTACAACATTATAGGATGGCGTGGATTTGTTAGTTACTAATACGAGATGTTGTACGAGACCCGTATGGTTGGTGGCCTCGTGGTGTTGGTTGGAGCTCTAAGAGTTTATAAATAAAATTTAAAAAGCGAATGTAAGTTATTAGGTGTCTACCATACAGATGTTACTCCATAGATTTAAATAGGATGGCGTGAATTATTGGTTACTAGCCAGAGATGTTGGCATGAGATCCCGTGCGGTTTGTGGCCTTGTGGTGTTGGTTGGAGCTCTAAGAGTTTATAAATAAAAATTAAACAAAGCGAATGTAAGTTATTAGGTGTCTACCCAGAGATTTAACATCCCCTTACATAAACAACCAACAACATTACATTCGCCTTGTACCACATTATAGGATGGCGTGGACTGTTAGTTACTAGCCGAGAGATGTTGGCACGAGATCCCGTATGGTTGGTGGCCTCGTGGTGTTGGCTGGAGCTCTAAGAGTTTATAAATAAAATTAAGGAAAACTTAGCCTTGTACAACATTATAGGATGGCGTGGGTGTTAGTTACTAGCCGAGAGATGTTGGCATGAGATCCCGTATGGTTGGTGGCCTCGTGGTGTTGGTGGAGCTCTAGAGTTTATAAATAAAAATTAAACAAAGCGAATGTAAGTTATTAGGTATCTACCCAGATTTAACATCCCTTACATAAACAACCAACAACATTACATTCGCCTTGTACAACATTATAGGATGGTGTGAATTGTTAGTTACTAGCCGAGAGATGTTGTACGAAACCCGTATGGTTGGTGGCCTCGATTTTGGTGGAGCTCTAGGTTTATAAATAAAAATTAAAGAAAGCTTCGCCTTGTACAACATTATAGGATGGTGAGGACTGTTAGTTACTAGCCGAGAGATGTTGGCACGAGATCCCGTATGGTTGGTGGCTTCGTGGTGTTGGCTGGAGCTCTAAGAGTTTATAAATAAAAATTAAACAAAGCGAATGCAAGTTATTAGGTGTCTACCCAGAGATTTAACATCCCCTTACATAAACAACCAACAACATTACATTCGCCTTGTACAACATTATAGGATGGCGTGGACTGTTGGTTACTAGCCGAGAGATGTTGGCACGAGACCCCGTATGGTTGGTGGCCTCGTAGTGTTGGCTGGAGCTCCAAGAGTTTATAAATAAAAATTAAAGAAAGCGAATGTCAGTTATTAGGTGTCTACCAGATGTTACTCCATAGATTTAAACAACCAACAACATTACATTCGCCTCAACTTTAAAATCCCATTACATAAAGCGAATGTAAGTTATTAGGTGTCTACCCAGAGATTTAACATCCCCTTACATAAACAACCAACAACATTACATTCGCCTTGTACAACATTATAGGATGGCGTGGACTGTTAGTTACTAGCCAGGAGATGTTGGCACGAGACCCCGTATGGTTGGTGGCCTCGTGGTATTGGCTGGAGCTCTAAGAGTTCATAAATAAAAATTATAGAAAGCGAATGTAAGTTATTAGGTGTCTACTAGATGTTACTCCATAGATTTAAGATCCCCTTACATAAATAACCACATTACATTCGCCTTGTACAACATTATAAGATGGCGTGGACTGTTAGTTACTAGCTGAGAGATGTTAGCACGAGACCCGTATGGTTGGTGGCCTCGTGGTGTTGGTGGAGCTCTAGAGTTTATAAATAAAAATTAAAGCGAATGTAAGTTATTAGGTGTCTACGGATGTTACTCCATAGATTTAAGATCCCTTACATAAACAACCACATTACATTCGCTTTGTACAACATTATAGGATGGCGTGGATTGTTAGTTACTAACCGAGAGATGTTGTACGAGACCTGTATGGTTGGTGGCCTCGTGGTGTTGGTGGAGCTCTAAGAGTTTATAAATAAAAATTAAAGCGAATGTAAGTTATTAGGTGTCTACCGGATGTTACTCCATAGATTTAAGATCCCTTACATAAACAACCAACAAAATTAAAAGCGAATGTAAGTTATTAGGTGTCTACGGATGTTACTCCATAGATTTAAGATCTTACATAAACAACCACATTACATTCGCCTTGTACAACATTATAGGATGGCGTGGATTTGTTAGTTACTAGCCGAGAGATGTTGTACGAGACCCCGTATGGTTGGTGGCCTCGTGGTGTTGGTGGAGCTCTAGAGTTTATAAATAAAAATTAAAAAGCGAATGTAAGTTATTAGGTTTCTACGGATGTTACTCCATAGATTTAAGATCCTTACATAAACAACCACATTACATTAGCCTTGTACAACATTATAGGATGGCGTGATTTGTTAGTTACTAGCGAGAGATGTTGTACGAGACCCCGTATGGTTGGTGGCCTCGTGGTGTTGGTGGAGCTCTAAGAGTTTATAAATAAAAATTAAAGCGAATGTAAGTTATTAGGTGTCTACGGATGTTACTCCATAGATTTAAGATCACTTACATAAACAACCAACCACATTACATTCTCCTTGTACAACATTATAGGATGGCGTGAATTTGTTAGTTACTAGCCGAGAGATGTTGGAGCGAGACCCGTATGGTTGGTGGCCTCGTGGTGTTGGTTGGAGCTCTAGAGTTTATAAATAAAAATTAAAGAAAGCGAATGTAAGTTATTAGGTGTCTACGGATGTTACTCCATTGATTTAAGATCCTTACATAAACAACCACATTACATTCGCCTTGTACAACATTATAGGATGGTGTGGTATTAGTTACTAGCCGAGAGATGTTGTACGAGACCCGTATGGTTGGTGGCCTCGTGGTGTTGGTTTGGAGCTCTAAGAGTTTATAAATAAAAATTAAAGAAAGCGAATGTAAGTTATTAGGTGTCTACCGGATGTTACTCCATAGATTTAAGATCCTTACATAAAGAACCACATTACATTCGCCTTGTACAACATTATAGGATGGCGTGGTTGTTAGTTACTAGCCGAGAGATGTTGTACGAGACCCCGTATGGTTGGTGGCCTCATGGTGTTGGTGGAGCTCTAAGAGTTTATAAATAAAAATTAAAAGCGAATGTAAGTTATTAGGTGTCTACGGATGTTACTCCATAGATTTAAGATCACACATAAACAACCAACCACATTACATTCTCCTAGTACAACATTATAGGATGGCGTGGATTTGTTAGTTACTAGCCGAGAGATGTTGTACGAGACCCGTATGGTTGGTGGCCTCGTGGTGTTGGTACGGAGCTCTAAGAGTTTATAAATTAAAATTAAAGAAAGCGAATGTAAGTTATTAGGTGTCTACGGATGTTACTCCATAGATTTAAGATCCCCTTACATAAACAACCACATTACATTCGCCTTGTACAACATTATAGGATGGTGTGGACTGTTAGTTACTAGCCGAGAGATGTTGGCACGAGACCCCGTATGGTTGGTGGCCTCGTGGTGTTGGCTGGAGCTCTAAGAGTTTATAAATAAAAATTAAAGAAAGCGAATGTAAGTTATTAGGTGTCTACCAGATGTTACTCCATAGATTTAAGATCCCCTTACATAAACAACCACATTACATTCGCCTTGTACAACATTATAGGATGGCGTGGACTGTTAGTTACTAGCCGAGAGATGTTATGGTTGGTGGCCTCGTGGTGTTGGTTGGAGCTCTAAGAGTTTATAAATAAAAATTAAAAGCGAATGTAAGTTATTAGGTGTCTACGGATGTTACTCCATAGATTTAAGATCCTTACATAAACAACCACATTACATTCACCTTGTACAACATTGTAGGATGGCGTGGGTGTTAGTTACTAGCCGAGAGATGTTGTACGAGACCCGTATGGTTGGTGGCCTCGTGGTGTTGGTCGGATCTCTAAGAGTTTATAAATAAAAATTAAAGAAAGCGAATGTAAGTTATTAGGTGTCTACGGATGTTACTCCATAGATTTAAGATCCCCTTACATAAACAACCAACAACATTACATTCGCCTCAACTTTAAAATCCCATTACATAAAGCGAATGTAAGTTATTAGGTGTCTACCCAGAGATTTAACATCCCCTTACATAAACAACCAACATCATTACATTCGCCTTGTACAACATTATAGGATGGTGTGGACTGTTAGTTACTAGCCGAGAGATGTTGGCACGAGACCCCGTATGGTTGGTGGCCTCGTGGTGTTGGCTGGAGCTCTAAGGTTTATAAATAAAAATTAAAGCGAATGTAAGTTATTAGGTGTCTACCAGAAGTTACTCCATAGATTTAAGATCCCCTTACATAAACAACCACATTACATTCGCCTTGTACAACATTATAGGATGGCGTGGACTGTTAGTTACTAGCCGAGAGATGTTATGGTTGGTGGCCTCGTGGTGTTGGTTGGAGCTCTAAGAGTTTATAAATAAAAATTAAAGAAAGCGAATGTAAGTTATTAGGTGTCTACCAGATGTTACTCCATAGATTTAAGATCCCCTTACATAAACAACCACATTACATTCGCCTTGTACAACATTATAGGATGGCGTGGACTGTTAGTTACTAGCCGAGAGATGTTGGCACGAGACCCCGTATGGTTGGTGGCCTCGTGGTGTTGGCTGGAGCTCTAAGAGTTTATAAATAAAAATTAAAGAAAGCGAATGTAAGTTATTAGGTGTCTACCAGATGTTACTCCATAGATTTAAGATCCCCTTACATAAACTACCAACAACATTACGTTCGCCTCAATATATAAATAGCTCTAAATTCTTCCTACCACTCGATGTGGGATTAAAACTTAGAAACAAAAAGCATCAAAATCACACCATTAAATGAACACCATCTTGTCTTCACTTTACTTCTACACAATCAAATACCAAATTATTCAATTTCTGTTAATTAAGATTCACTCATAATTATAACTATTCAATCACTCAATAAAATTAATGTCATATACTCATATATTAATAATATGACTAAAAAAACACGTTCAATGCTTCCTAATCCTAATCATACTATACACAATCACAAACCCTTGTTTTGTCGTATCCGCATCATCCCTCGATTTCACCGAAGACTACTCGCCGCCGCCGGCACCTTCACATCCACAGTAGCTATCGTGCGAAAGCGACTTATGAGGTATCGGTACTTTAAACACTACTTGTGACCTTGTATCCACTCATGATGTATATATATTGAAAGTTTAGGTAGCTTAGTTATACTACTAATGTTAGGCTAGCTTGCGACATCGTTAGTTGTGAGATTGATGTGAATTTAGTCGCGAGATTAGGTTAGGGGCACGACCGGACCTAGGGGTTCACGAAAACCCCATGAATATTTATTGCATAATGTTAATTTTGTAAAAAAAAAATCGATTTTCACAAAATGATCCCGTCCATGAACTTTTGTGATATAAATACATATGCCACGTATAACGTTTTTACTAGTTTAATGAAAATATACCTCGTAGTTCATTTTATTTCCTTTATACTCGTAAAAATATTTTGTGCACCTAATCACTTCAAAACTTTGGGTCCGCCATTGGACTTAGGGGCGAGGGGAAGTGGTTTGGAGACTGTTAGGGTTACGGCTAGGCTAGGAATGTTACCTTTGCGGAAGATGTGGTTGTGAATGTGAGTAGATTTTCTGCCAGAGCACACGAGTACGGGATGCCGAAAGGTTCGAATCGCTTATTCATGAGGACAAGATTTATATCATATAAGAGATTAATTCACCACTCACGTGCATGACCAAACTACAAACGATGTTTGGTTACCACATGACACCCTCTATAATACATGATCTTTTTTTTTGAACGGCAATTTATTAAAGAAACGCTAGTAGTTTGTTGTTATTATTTATAAAAACATTGTACAAATGCAATAAACTTGTACATTAATAATACTGTCGTTAATATACGAATGAAATTGTGTATAAATGATTAGTTATAATGTTGACAATTCCATTCACTTGTGTTGGTTATTCTTTAGTGCAAAGCACTGGTGACTAGTGAAGTTATTAACCTGCGGTTTTGGCTAAGTGAAATACGGCCAATTCAAAACCGAAGTGTGTGCTCGTTATCGCGATTAATAAAGCAAAAACATTGCTCTCAAAGGCAAAACAATGTGGCATCGTTAATAGGACAATCTTTCGTTCAATCGTCATTCATTTGGGGTTAAAACCTGAACCGTTTTTACTCATGAAATGCGATGATGGATAATATTAGTTCGAGGCTTAGCTTTGGGATACTTACAACCCTCTCGGCTTGTGAACATCTCACATTGGTAAATTATCTGTTAATCTATTCTTTCATTTTATTTCTTTTCTGTTGATGAAATCAAAGAATAGAATAAGTGCCTTTAAAATAGATGATCCGTGTTGCTGAAATTCCTTTTGTTTCTTTCCTGCATTTTTTTTTAGGATTTTTCTACTTTGTTAAAAATTTTAATGAAGCTTTCTTACAATGTATTACATTGCATTGTTTCAATTATTTAGTTTGGGTTAAGTTGAATTAGGCTATTGCAACACCAAAGTGTGGCTTTGATATCGGGATCTAAATGGCTAGATTGTTGTTCTCCAACTCAAAATGGTGGTGTCATTTTGAGTTACACAATCTTTCGTTCACTCTAAGCTAGAAGTTAAGCTCTTGAAAGTCTAAGGGTCCGTTTGGCTTGTAGATACTGTTGGATTCGGATTCGGATTTGGATTTGATATGGTTTGAAATAAAATATGATAGAAAATGTATTTGATTGATTTAAAAAGTATTTACTTATTGACTAAAGTTTAAGTATAAAAATATTTTGGATAAATAAAATAATAAAAAAAGACAAAAAGAAAGTTGTATCTATGTGAGAGAGAGAGAGAGACATACACAAATGTGTATGTCAAGGTATCCAACAAAACCAGACAAACTCATATACTATCATTTTTGTGGGCCACCATAACTATTTAGTACCCAAAACACCAACCAAACATTGATTATTACCCCAAATCCAATCCAAATAGTGTGACACCCTCAACCAAACGCACCCTATATTCCTCTCAACTTGTAAATTGTGACAATCTGGTATTACAAAAGCAATAAAAATAAATGATCAATCTTTCTTAATTAGCATTCATTCATAACCCTCACACCTCATTCCGCCACTAGTGGTTTAGAAATAAGTGATGTTATTAGTTCTAACACAATACAAAAAGATGATAGTAAATTTTAGTTGAGTAATGTGTGGCATATAATACAAATAATCGTTGAATGTGGGAAAAAAATTAGAATTTGTATTAAATTGACCGGTATATACCTTATGAAGAGGCTACATATATATGTATAAACTCTGATAAGACATAAACCAATCAGCATAAGACTTAAAACAATTTACAAATTGTTTACCACCGCAATACATAAATAACAATAATTTTATTCTCTTATCGATGTGGGATCGAAAACTAAACAACTATTTACAAAATGTACACTATCTTCAATTCAGTTACACGATTATACCTTATTCATTTTTCTTGATCATCACACCTTATGTCGTCACTTCTCATCACACTATTCACATTCAGTTCAATAACAAACGGTGTTGTTTTTGTGGGTGGTGGTGGATATATACAGTTAGTGTTATTGGGGTTGTTTATCCGGATGGTGGTGATCGTGGTGTTGAATGTGGGAGAGGATCTCGTGGGAGTATCTACGTTAAAGCGCGAAAATTTGACACTCTTTTTTTGTTTGATTTCTTATTCATGATTATAGGGTATGTTGTTGTGGTTTTTTCACATATTGAATTCTCAATACTGAGTTCATGTAGCGGAATATATGAGACGACGTCATAGAAGATTGTGTGCGTTATAAGTTATAACAGTCTCTAAATTATACTGTCTTAATTAGGGGCACTGTTCAGAATATATATGAATGAATGTGGCATGGATTTGATAGTGGAAGAATGTCTGTGAATGTATTCAGTAGACGAGAAGACCGATCATTCTTTGCTCATGGTACGTTCATATTAGCCTTGCTTCCAATCATCTTTAATATTACTTATAGAAATCATTTATATGGTCATATATTCATGTTACCATTGATGTATCTAAATGCTACTATATTTGTGAATACTGAAGCCAATAACACTTTTCATGTTGATCAGCGCATGGTATATATGGCTTTCACCAAGGAGACCCCGGTTCGATCCCCGCAATGAAATTTTTAATTTTAATTTTTAGCTTTTGTCAATTGAAGTTTTCCTCGTATAAATCTTAATAACTACATGTAAACTATTGCCCTGGTGTCACTCGTTAAACAAAACCATCTTTTAAAAGTGAGTTAATTTCGAGCCTCAAATAGGAAGTTCCTAATTATCAAGCGACTATAATGTGCATAGTTCATCATGGCTTCAACATTGCTTGGAGCAAACATGCAATGTGTGTAACGAAAAATAAATTGCTGCAGACATATAATATATGTCATCATGGCTTCACCTATTCTCTAATTGCCCATACTCAAGTAATGTTTGGACTTCTAAGCAGCTACTTCTTGATAAAAAGTTCTCTAATTGCTGGAATAATACTATTGAGCAAATGTCCAAACTGGCCGCTAACAACAATATATGGAGTCTTTTGGACATTTATGAAATATTTTTTTATATAGTCTTTAGACAAAAAAAAGAAAGCCAAAGTTATAATGTTAGTCTCAACTTATAACACCACGGTTTATGAATAAGCAAAAGGTTTTAAAATTATACAACCAAAATCGGTTTCTGGCGTAAGCAAAACTCTTTATATTTACACAACTAAAAATGTCTTTATAGCAAGTAAAGAGGAACATAACATATTTTATTCTCGTAACCTTTTGTAGCAAGTAAAGTAGAACAAAGTGGAATTGAGAAAATGTGTGAAGAGAGATTCTAATGTTTGCGAAAAGCAATCGAGTTTATTGCACTCGATTGCTTAGGACTAAACTGGTCATTTTCTATCAAGTAATAAGGCTAAACACAGTCGGTGACCGAGTTTTCACTGTCACATCAGCTTTCTCTCTCCAATGACCTGACGACGACCAAGTTGCCACAATCGTGACAAGTGTACTTTTTATTATTTTTTTTTTATTTTTTGAAGAAAGAAATAAAGAAAAAAAAAACGAAAGTGGTAGTGTAAAAATTGGTCTAATTTTCGACCAACTTGAAAATGGTACGTATTTGTTGTTTGTTTTTGTTATTTACTAAATTAAAAAGTTTATGTATATGTTGTTCTTTACATGTATTAGAAAGAGTTGACCGAATGATCAAACAAATAAAATCAAATCATTTTTAAAAAGTTACACGAGGGCTTGTTTGTTTGTTTTCATATACTCAATAAGTGTTTAAACAATATACTCTTTAACTATGTAGATATCAGTAATTTAATCGAAATGCATCTCCCTTTTTGTTTTTTCTATTGAGTGATGCTTTTAAAATACATCACTAATAATAGACAAACCCATACACTGACTTAACAAAAAAAAATCAAAACTATAACAAAAAAGTCAAAATCAATTTTTTTATTTTTTTAAGTTTTCTCTTTGTTTAAACAAAAAACTTGAGAATTTGTATAAATTGTTAGCCTATTCCACTTCAGCAAGATTTTTGTCAACAATGCTGAGTAGCAACAGGCCAACAATATGATACTTATCTCACAATACATGTTGATTTCCTGCCACAATGTATAACCAAGTAAACATCTATTACTCCGCCTGACGTGGGATTGCAAACATACTCCATGTTGACCAAATATATAAATACAAAATCAAATCATCAAATAAATAAACACTACTATTCTTTCTCTCCTTCTTTCATATCTCATTCATTCTATCTTTTAATCATTTTAAATTTAAAAATTAAATGACTCATATACACATCAACTACTTCATAAGCACACTAATCAAAAGCCCATTACCGCATGATCAAGGTCCAAGGTTGAAGTTGTAGGATTTCCACTTATATTGATTTATCAGCACGACGACTTAGAGAAAGATTAAACTACAGCCACAAATTGCTTTTCTCAACATTGTTGAATATCAATTGCTCATATACATTGGTATGTGCATATATCACATTGCTCTGAAATGGTTTCATTCGTCGCCCAAGTATATAACTTAGACTATTACAATCCAATCAAAGTTTTACCCGCTAAGGCGTAA
Source organism: Chrysanthemum lavandulifolium (assembly GCA_022545495.1). Taxonomy (NCBI): domain Eukaryota; kingdom Viridiplantae; phylum Streptophyta; class Magnoliopsida; order Asterales; family Asteraceae; genus Chrysanthemum; species Chrysanthemum lavandulifolium. Next base: position 313,570,914 of record CM040238.1, read on the forward strand.
CTTGAATTGTGATGTTACAAAACATTTTATCGAGTGGAGTTACTCATTAATATAAGATTGCAGAAGGTACACAGCCACATATCAAGGGAACAATGTGCTTTGCTTCCAAACCTACAAATCACACACATAAATTAAAAACATAAAATATATCTCTCACGCATACAATGTCTAGTAGCTAAGAGTTTAATTTGACATATGAAATTAGGGAATGAATATGGAAAGAAATTTAATGGCAACATTGCCATAATATAAATGTAATGTATTATGAAGTGCAATCTTTAAGTTTAATAATGTCTATCTTAACACATAATTTACAAATACAATGCGCTAAATATTGAAAACTTAAAATAAAAGATAAATATATTATACTATCATTCATGTACTAAAAACACCCAATTCAATAGGTATGATCTTTTGTTAATTTCTCATTACTTTATGTGAGTCTAATAAGTAAACTAAAAGGGTCCTCAAAAGGCATATGCTACTTTTTACATATCTCAACATGGAATGTAAATAGCCTGATTCATAAGGAATTAGCACTATCCGACGACTTGAATGAAAGTTTCATCGGGAAAGGGCAAATCTACTACACGCTAATAATGGTCTTTTGGATTTAATACCCTAAAAAGATGGAAAGTGGTTGGCCTCACCCTCACTTCGGAATGAGAGTGACATCGCTAGCCTTAGTGGTAAGGACGGAAATTATACAACCTAGCACCGTAGTTCATACACTTTGAATGCTCTCCGCGAGAGAAGCAAAGGTCAACCTCTCTTTAATGCATCACTTCAGCGGTCATTTTCCGCTAACCTTCTACTTCGAGAACAACATAAAAAGATTTAGAATTTTCCGCTGACCTTCTACTTCGAGAACAACATAAAAAGGTTTAGAATGGCATATAAATCGTTAGCTAGGTTTAGATTTTTCCGCTGACCTTCTACTTCGAGAACAACATAAAAAGGTTTAGAATGGCATATAAATCGTTAGCTACTAAGTCTGGGCATTATATATTAATTTATACAATGCCAAAGATGTAAATAGCCAACAACATAAAATCACCATCAAACTTGTCTATGGTGTGCACAAAATACAATAAAACTAGGTGCAAAATCTTATCTTCACCCAATGTGGGATACTTAAAATATTGCACTTCAGTTTGATTAAGTGGAGCTTTGATATGAGAATGAAATATTTGTATCCATACATCTTAGTTCTCTCCAAATCAAAATGGTGGTGTCATTTATGAGTTAGACAATCTTTGATTCACTCTAGCTCGTCTTCATTTGAGGCGAAACATGAACTATTTTACTGTACATAATATTGTGTAATATAAGTTCCAAGTTAAGCTCTTGAAAACTCTGAATCATCTCAAGTTGTCAATATATGACAATCTCACATAGGTAACAATGTCACATTGGTAAAACCAGTTTTCATTTTGCTAATTTGTTTTGTATCTTGAGATTACAGGTTCTGGTTGGAGTATATGAACCTTAAACAATATGAGATATGAGTTAATTTGCAACGTGGTGCCTTTGAAGATATGAATAATGATTGTCTCAACGCAACTCGACTTATGGTAGTCGCTCAATGCGACAACATTATAGGATCATTGTAAGCTTTGTCACTTTCTTTAGTCGCTATTATTATTTTCACATTCACACCCCAAATCATCTTTTATTGATTCATTCATAACGATGTACGCTTGCTTAGTTCTTTTCATTTATACAAAATATAAGAACTCATTGCTATTGTTTTTTGCTTTATAAGTGACGTAGTTAGTTACAAAAATGTTATGAGTTCAAAGCTCAATCGAGGCATGCGTAAATTTACGATATGGTTCAACAATGTAAATAAAGTAAATAATCCATCTTTTCTAAATTTCTTTTTAAAAAGTTATTGAATTCTCTTTTTAATAAGCTCAATCGAGGCATGCTATTATTATTTAGGGTGTATTGGTAGACAACTTTTGAGAGCATTTTAAAGCAATTAACAATTAGCATTTAGCATTATTCTTAAAAAGATCGTTTGGTAGAAAGCATATAGCATTTATAAATTATAAAAAACGTTCATTTCTGTTCTTTGAATAAGCATTTAACATTTAGAGTTACGTTATTTTACACCTTAAAATTACACCTACAACTATTCTACCAAACACATTTATACTATTAAAATATTACTGTTAACTGCATTTGCTAACTGTTATTGCTAATTTCAACAAACACACCCTTACTATAGGGGTGTTCCATGAATTTATGAAATTTTTTAGAGCCTAAACGAAATTATATAATGAGGTCTTTTGAGAAGTAATGTTATATATAAAGTATCACCGTTTATAAGATATAATGCAATTAGTTTTCTAAACGTATTAACATATTACTCATCTAAGATATTTTCTTATCTGAATACTTTTTTCTTCGTGAAAAATATAGGTACACAAGCATATAACTATTAATGTGCCAAATTTTTGGGTCTTTAAAAATTTTGAGACCTGAGCGGTCGCTCACCTTGCAAACCCTCAAAGACGGCTCTGATTTACTATAACAACAAAGTGACACAACTAGCCAATGACATAGTCATTTTTTTTAAATGAGCACTTTACATAAACCATTGACAAAACAAAACACTTTTAAAAGGATTTATCAAAATCGACGAAGCGAGCAAAACATTTGGGTGAGCAAAGCATTTGTTCGCGATGTTCTTTGTCTTTTGGCGAGAACGGCAAGCAAAACTGGGGCGAGCAAGCATTTTTCTCTCCAATTTTTTTTGTCTTGTAGCGAAAAATATTTGTCTTCTTCTGAAATTGACGAGCAAAAGGGGAGGGCGAGCAAAATCAAAATGCTCGATGTGTCGATTCCATCCCTACTTTGCGTTATACATCACGGTATATATGTAGATAAAAGTTTGTTCTTTTTGCAATGTGAGAACGGAAGCTTGAAAACCCATAGGTCCATAGTGACTCTACACAAGTTTCTAAATACATAACACCTTTTGTTTCCTAACCTTATGATAGCAAGCATAGAGTATAAAGTGGAATTGAGAAAATGTGCGAAGATATATTCCAAAGGTTTGTGAAAGATGATTGAGTTTGATATTCATTTCAGTCGTAAGAGTGTTTCTTGTTTAGGACTAAACTGCTAAATTTCTATCAATTTATAAGAAGATTACATATTCGTTTTGCATTCTTCTTGTATGTGTAGTTCCGCAACATGAAAAAATGGTACGTATTTATGGTTTGTCTAGGACTCTAGGTTATTTACTAAATTAAAAAGTTTACACATAAGTTTTTCTTTATACGTATAGGAAAGAGTAGGCTATAGAATCAAAATCAAATTACAATAGTTACGTGAAAGGCCTTTTTGTTTGTTTTGTATACTCAAATAAGTGTTTAAACAATGTGATTATTTAAATATCAATGTTAATCGAGAAAACATCACACTCATGATTTTTTTTTTATTAATTCATGCTATAAATTTGCACTAGCTTATAATATTAAGATTTCTTTTTTAAAAAAAATAGCTAAGTCTAAATCAAACGGCGTACACAAAAACATAATAAATTAATACTCAGTAGTTTTTCTCATTTATGACAATTAAGACACGTAAAGAGTTTAACTGTTTAAATAAAAAAATTTGAGAATTTGAATAAATCGCTGACTAATTTACCTCCGCATTAAAAAAAATTAAGAATTTGTATAAATTGCTGACTTATTTTTTTCCCAACATTGTTAACGGCATTATTATCGTTATCAATGTTGAGTTATAACCAAGGTTATAAATAGCGTGAGGGCATGATCAAACCTCACGTCTTTGCGGCCAAGGCGAAGCTTTTGCGTTTATAAGGCGTGCCATAAGGCGGCACAAAATATGAAAATATCTATATATTTATATCATATTTCATATATATCGAGTTTTCAAAACAATGTGGCATAAGACGGCATGACCAAGCCTCACGCCTTTGCGATCCTTTTAGAACCATGGTTACAACTAGCCACCAACATAATACTAATCTCAAAACGATAACTCTCTTCCAACCAAAGTATATAACCAAGTAAAAGTTTGTTCCTTGACCCGATTTGGGATAGCAAACATAATGTAGCACCCCATATTCTAGAGAGTTGACCAAATATATCAATACAAACAAGCAGAGAAAAATCACCAAATAAACTTAACACATGCTATTCTATCATATCTCATTCATTTATAATTTTTTTAGCTAATCAGAATTTATAAATTTTAGTGACTCGTAAACACAATCACGACTTCCTAATCACACTAATCTTAATCAAAATCCCATATCTATCGTCTAGTGGATAGGATATCGGAATTTTTTTAAATGATCTATATACCTAGAATGTTGCTCTAAAACTCAAAATGGTGGTGTCATGTTGAGTCTGACAATCATTCATTCAGTCTAGTTCGTCTTCATCTGAGACCAAACATGAACTATTCTAATGTTACATAATACGAGTAATGGGTAATAAAATTTATTAAATTAAATGAGCAAAGACATTCACTATACATCCCTGATATTCTTTCTATGTTTTTCTTATTTCGTTTTCATAACGCATGTTTATGTTGTGTGTTATATCCCGGCAATGGAACTATTTTTAGTTTTTCAGCATTTTTAATTTTTATTTATTATTTGAATAAGACTTTTTTCTAATTGGCCACGCCAACCTCTTGAAAAGAGAGGGCTTTATCTGGTTTGAGTGTGTGTTGCGGTGGGTTCAAACCCCGTGAATTAGTCAGCCAAACGGTCAGGAATCATGGTTACAAAAATAAATAAATAAATAAATAAATAAATAAATAAAACTAATTTACAAATTTTCTTTCTCCTTATTTTTTTTTGCTAGTAAAAAGTAAGTCAATGTCGTGCCTCAAATTCAAAAGTTTATAGTTAAAGTTAACATAGGCTAAAAGTCATAATTATGTTTAGGAAAAAGAATGCAAACATACTTCGTTCATGACTTCAAAGCTGTTTGAAACATGTCTAGAATAAATTGTTACATAGATATATGTGATTCTCGTTTATGAGCTTGATATTTGTTGTTATTGTTTATGAAAACATTATATCGAAAGCAATTAACTTGGGTCTTGAAAATCTAAAACTACATTGGTATAATCGGTTTATATGCCATTCTTTGTTTTTGTTCACCCTATTATAAGCTTTAAAAGATATATGAGTGCCATTGAGATGCTGATCGATGAAGATATAACTAATCATTGTCTCAACACAACTCGACGTAGGATTGGTACTCGACAACATTATAGGATCATTTCAAGCTATTATTATTTTCACCGTCATATACCAAGTCATCTCTTAGGAGACACGGGTTCGATTCCCGACAATGGAACTTTTTACTATAGCTTTTTTAGGCTTTTTCTACTTTGTTTTATCTTTAATGGAGCTTTTTTACAATGTCTTACATCGCATTGTTTCAACTATTTTGTTTGGGTTAAGTTGAATTAGGCTATTGCAACACCAAAGTGTGGCTTCGATATCGAAATCTATATGGCTAGAATGTTGTTCTCCAACTCAAAATGGTGGTGTCATTTTGAGTTACACAATCTTTGGTTCACTCTAAGCTAAGTTAAGCTCTTGAAAGTCTAAATTCCTCTCAAACTTGTAAATTGTGACAATCTCGTATTACAAAAGCAATAAAAATAAATGATCAATCTTTCTTAATTAGCATTCGTTCAAAATCATCACACCTTATTCCGCCACTAGTTGTTTAGAAATAAGTGATGTTATTAGTTCTAACATAATACAAAAAGATGATAGTAAATTTCAGTTGAGTAGTGTGTGGTATATAATACAAAATACTCGTTAAATGTGGGGAAAAAATTATAATTGATATTAAATTGATTGCTCATATGTTATTCAAAGGTTATATACGTATAAACTCTTATAACACATGAACAAATCAGCTTGTTGTGGTCTTTTCACATGTTGAATTCTCAATACTGAGTTCATGTAGTGGAATATATGAGATGTCATAGAAGATTGCCTATGTTATAACAATCAGCTTGTTGTCAATGATACCGTCTTAGGCATACAAATAGTTGAAGTTTTCTATATGTAAAGAAGAACCATAAATCTTATGTCCTAACTAAAATCGATACAAAATTTTACCTCTTTGGTATGCATTTTTTTTTTTAAGATTTCACTCTACTTAACCAACCTTCGTACCAGCTTTTCCAAGAACAAATCTTCATAGTTCTTATAAGGTAGGCATCTTATTTTATGAACCACTTTATATCTTGGAGAAGAGTTTTCTTTCTCATTAGCTACTCTAAGCATCTGTACTCTAAGCATCTAGGTATCATACAAGTATTAAAATATGCATTTGGCTGAAATGCATATATCTCATATGGCAAACATAGAAGTTATGTTCGTTATCAACCTATAAGGAAGTTTGGAATCCCCTTCGCCCTATGAAACGTACAGTTCGCTGGATTGTTTTATGCAGGGATTGAAATCTGCGTTTGGGGTGATCCGTCACTATCGTTGGCAAAATAACGAAATTATACAAACTTACATTTAGTGGGCGTTCTTATGAACAGTGCCACTTCGGGTTTTTTTTTGGGGAACTTTTCTACCCGACCCGGAGATAATAACACTCCCAAACCTTCCACATCCATCTTCAAAAGTCTCAGTACTTTCACACACTGACAAACACAATCAAATCAGATATTCATACAGATCGGTAAGCAGTAAATATGCTCCTTTTTCTTTTTTTGATTTGTACTTTTAATCAAGACTAGGGTTTGATTGTCTTTGTGGTTTTATGAATTGGGTATTCTGAAATTTGGCCTTATATTCATTTGGTTATGGTTTAATTGGAATATATAATTCTTTGTTTTTGTGGTTTTATGATATTTGTTAAGTATTTGATATAAAGATATGTTTTTCACTTTGCTGTTTGAATTAATTTTATTGTGATTTTACTGGTGTTGACTATCATATTTTTCAGATAATCAAAAGGCGCATGCTAGGGTTTGTTTCTTTGGGGTTTTTGTTTTGTGCTTAAAAATTCTATTATGGTTATTGGTTAACAATCAATTTTGAAGGGGTTTTGTGTCGGAATGTTTTTTGATTGTTTCTACAGTTGCGGAGCTCAATTTTGTGTGGTTTATCTGGGTTTGTGTCATCGGTACTAAAATCGAAACATGATCATCGGTTTTGGGTGTTGCCCAGATGATCATAGGTTTTACGTGAGTGCTGATCATACAACCCTTTATTTGTAATGCCATAAAAGGTGTTTGCTACATCCAGGCCCGTAATTTTATTTGACAGTTATAAATAATTGTGTTTAATGATTAGAAATTATGAATATGGATATAATGTAGTTTCAAATTTTTTATGATATATGTGAAACATGGTAGCCTACTTTGAGTGGTATTGTATTTAAGAATTTAAACAGGTTAGCACACCAATTCCGGGTTAATTCACCATGATTACTTTGCGAGCGCCGGTTGGATTAGTAGCTTATTAAGCCCGCTTTTGGACTTATTTGATTTTAGGAAAAAGCTTACACCTTGATTTTTTAGACCCTTATAGCCATTACCTTATTGGCTTAAGCCAATAAGGTCTTATTGAAGTTGATAAGGTTCAAAGAGCGCCACATTTATAAAGTAATAGCGATTTTGCACTGAAATGTGTTTCTGGGGTGTTTGGCTCTATCTTTGGAAAGTGATTATCTGATATGAGGTAGCATGTAATTTTTGTTATTATTAGTTTGTTGATCATGGCTGACGATGATGACTTATGTTTGCAGTGAAAATGATTGGAAAGACCATGGAGCACCCGAAACCAGTGGAGGCAATTCAACAACTAGAAAATTGGAGAATTGTTCCATCACCAATCGAGTACGATGCAACCCTTGAGGAGGTCAAGACAAGCTTTAATCAATCTGCCAAGGTAGTATTCTTGCCTTCATTGTAAATTTTAAACATTTTTTTTTTTACATATTTTGCTAATAAAAGTCGGTTCTAACAATGTGATGAAAGATTATATTTTCGATATAGTTAATGCGTTTATAATGATAACAAGTACAACGTCACAACAAGAATAATCTAAGGCGACTATCTTTGATGATGTAGTGTCGTATTCTTTTTATTGGAGTCGATATAGATGTAAAGTGTCGTTTAGTTGGGTTAATTGGTTAAAAAATCCTTATCTTGTAGTTTTGTAATTTTCCTAGCTCCTTGCTAGTCATATTAATTAAGTGTTGTTCAAAAAAATAAAAATACCTAATAAAAAGCAAAAGTGAGTTTGTATTGGAAATCAACTTCTATAGTCACCATTACTACTAATAAAAAAACTTAAGCTGCCGAATGTCGTACTATTAATAAAATTTAAAATTAAGTATGACTGGCCCGGCAAAAAAAAAAAAAAGATTTGAGTTTGTACTTACTAAAAAAATTATCTCTCTCGATTGACTTGTTGCAAAGAATCCATATGGTTCTTGAGATGAGATCCAGGGCCGTCTCTTGAATTGTTGAAATTTCTGAGGGCCCTGTACGAAATTATATAATGAGGTATTTCGATAAACAATGTTATATATAAAGTGTCACCATTTATAAGATATAATGCAATTAGTTATATAAACGTTCTAACATATTACTCATTTAAGATAATTTTTCATCTAAATACTTTTTTCTTCGTGAAAAATATGTCTACACATGCATATAATTATTAATGACACATATTTTGGGGCCCTTAAAAATTTTGGGGCCCTGAGTGATCGCTCACCTTGCACACTCTCAAAGACGGCCCTGATGAGATCCTCGTAGATCAAGAAAGCTCTAAAGATCAAAGGAGCCAATCATGGCCCTTGATTTAATTTTGATCCAGTGGCTAACAACAAAACACCCAATTACATATCAAGGGCATATTTGTCTATTATATAAGTTAAAAATATATAATTTACTTTCATTTTAACAAAACAAAAATAGGATTCTCTCTACAAAAACACACAAAAACCAGTGAAAACACACGCAAACCACCAAACACACACACACAAAAACACGCACAAACCACCGATAAACCACCGTCTTCATCGAACCCCCTTCCTCCATCGTCAATCCGTCGTCAATCAGTAGCCGATCCATCGTCGAGCTGTTATTCTGTCGCCGATCTGATCCTCCGCCGTCGATCCCGTCGATCCGCAGTCATGCTGGTGCTTTAAAGCTCTTGCTAGTCCGTATCGTGCTGCTTCTGATTAAAGGTTGAATAATTGTATTCATTTGTTTTATATGATTGTTGTTATGGATACTTTTAGTTAGTTAGTTTTCTGAAGCAAAATGACAAGTACTGATTGTTAAATTCACTAATAATTAGTTATTAATTAATTAATTTCTTTTTTTATTTCCACTCTTTCTAGATTCAACTGTTCAGATTCAACTTTCACTCTTTGTTATTATAAGCTGAATTACGTGTAATCCTATTTTGATCTAGAAAGGAGTAAATCATTTGTGATTTTGTTATGAAAAGATGTAAATCACTTGTGATTTACTCTTATTGTTATATGTTAAATCACGTGTGATTATGTTACACATAAATCTGTTTTGAAGATAACTGAATTATTTTATTCAATTATTTCCAGATCCATCAGTGGAGAGAAGCCACTTCAAAGTTAAGGTAGAGCTGAAAAAGAAACGTGGACATAGCGGAGAGAAGACTAAGACACATGCAAAATAAATTTTGATTTGAATTTGTTTTTTACTTTCTTTTTACGCAATGTTTTATATGTGTTGTGAATTGAATTTATGGAATTCTCATTTACTTAAATACAAAACTTTTTACGGAATGCTCATCTTTGATATGTGTATTATGTTTGAATGTAGGACATAAGAGAGTACTCAACATTTTATAAACTGTACAAAAAAATGTGCTTTGTAAGAAACATGTTATCAAATCAAGTATAAATCGCATGCAAATCACATGTGATTCGTGTGTAAATCACATGTGATTTGTGTGTTAACCACATGTGATTTACCTTAAAAAATAATTCGAGGTAAAATCACATGTGATTTGAGGTAAATCACATGTGGTTTGCGTATCAACCAGCGTAAAAATACGACAAACAAAACAGCAAAGAAAGCTTATGGCTTGAACTTGAATTTTTTTCGTTTATGATTTTTTATTTTTAAAAACAGAAGCACCTGAGATTAATACATTCATATCAATCAATACTCATCACTCGTACGTACATAAAGTTCCTAAAGTCTAATCATACAATAACATTTGGTGATAACGAACTCACAAGTTGAATAACCTAACACATAAAGTAACTAAAACCTAATCATCTTCCTCTTGAACTTCTTTGACACCTTATTATGCTCATCACTTTCAGAATCTACTTTGGAATCTAGTAACTTCCTTTTTCTCTGAATAGGCCTAGACTCGGCCTTCGGCTAGGCTTTTCTTCAAATTTTTAAGCAAGACCTACAGTTAGTCACGTACAAAAATGTAGTAGTAACATGTAATTGTAAGTGATTACTCAGAGTTATATTACAAAATCACATGTGATTCAGAACAAATCACATGTGATTCAGAACAAATCACATGTGATTCAGAACCAATCACATGTGATTTGTCAAAAACCTCATGCGAACTTCTACAAGGTACTCTGTGTGCGTGTGCGTGAATCTTCATCAGCTAGCTTAACAATACATTTACTATATACGTCGGTTAATTGGTATCACGTGGATTTATATTCAGTAAACATCACAATTTAAGATAGACCGGTAAGCGTCATATTACTAACTAAGTTTACTCTAACCTTCAATAAGTGACAAGATCGAATTTCACCTCGAAGCTCTAGTTCCACAAGTTCTATCAACTCAGGATCATCAATTGCATCAACTTTATTCAAAAAGCACACTAATGATAGTACACCAACCTGCACAGTGGCATAGGCATGATTCTAGTTTCATTGAACAACATTAAGTTAATTCGAAAAAACCCGTAGTTCAGCCAGCTAAAAGCAGAAACAAACCTGTCGTGTAAGGAGGCTATGTTCCTTTGTTTGTGGCATGGGTCCATCAGTTGTAGATACAACCAAAATCCCTCCATCCATTTGAGCAGCTCCAGTGAACAAACCTGTCGTGCAAGGAGGCTATGTTCCTTTGTTTGTGGCATGGGTCCATCTGTTGCAGATACAACCAAAATCCCTCCGTCCATTTGAGCTCCAGTGATCATGTTCTAAAAATAAAGCCAAAGGAACACAATAAAGTTTGTATATAGGTACATCTTGGATTTACTGGTTCAATTTGTGCACCGGTCTGGTTTAGTTGGTACCTTGTAGAAGTTCACATAAGGTTTTTGACAAATCACATGTGATTTGTTCTGAATCACATGCAATTTTTTCTAAATCACATGTGATTTATTCTGAATCACATATGGTTTGTTCTCATATAACATTTTTTACAGGTATTTTTACACTGTTAGTTGTGCATTGAAGGTGGATTATTAAATCAAAAAAGTTAGCCACCTTGAGTTGACCAGCTTGCTTTGCTTTGTTGGGTCCATAATCAACAGATTTCTTTAATCAAACCAAGTGACCTGGATTGTTCAAAGTTATCTCAAAACAAATAGGTGTAATATAGAGTAATCGTGATTCATTATTCGTGTCTGTAGAATCATGATATTCGTTCATGCTTATAAAGTTGTCAATCTAAATGAGCATTATTGATTTTCTTTTGTTATTAGATTGGTATTGCACGCATACAAAGATAAATTGAGCGAAAACATTAATTAACTCAAAAGTATAGAGATAAAAACAAGCGACTCAATTGTTTATTTAAAATTGACTAATTTTGTAAAGGAAGCTACAATTCCTCTATATATAAAGGACTGCTACTATTTATTCCTCTAAAGCTACTTAATCAGTAAACCATTTGTTTGTGATAAACCAACAGGCTATATCCTTCTCATTGTTTGCAGCACCTAGTACACTTTGCTGAATGTATACAGTAACAAGCCATTTTATTCTTGTAGAAATCTTTTAAAGGCTTAAAACATGGTCAACTTGTTACACAACTAATTACTAATGCGAGCATGCAAAACACTTAATTTTAAAATATAAAATATACTATCAGCCTTAACTAGCTCAAAGCCTCAAATGACTATTGACATTTCAATCACTATACAGCAGTAATTAAAGTAAATCGTATTACATTTATACTAGAACTTCATAACTCATATGATTTCACACTAACTACGTAGTTTCAAAATGCACCTAAATTTCTGATATAAATAGCTCGAAAACTATTAACACCTAAATTTCAGAAAATAACAACAATGCAAAAGTAGCTACATATTCACTTCACACAAATTTAAATGGATTCAACAATCGTAAAAAAAAGAAAAAAAAAAAAAAAAAAAAAAAGCCTCTACAGCTTATCAACTAAACCAAACCCATAGCAACATGAACCAACTAATCCACTAATTAGAGTTAATCTAAAACTGCATTATCACATGTAAGAAACTGGAAAAACATTATCACCATCTCATTTTCGAAACTAAAACCGCAACGAAATACTTATCATAAACCGCAACGAAATAAGTATCGAAAACCTAAACAACTTCTATGTGTGTGTGAATCCTCCACAACAACTTTAAGAACACATATAAAATTAACTACAAACTTCACGAACATATATACCAAACAGATTCACAATATACTACTTGAATTCAAATTCAACAACTAACACTATAAGAATCAAAATAGCAATTGATTGAATAACATAAAAAATAAATCGAATTATACTCAACTTTTTATTTTACCAAATATCAACATTTTGATGCTCGTTTTGATCCGCGAGTTGCAATGAAGACAATTCAGGCAATGGTTGACCTTTTAGATGGTGCTACTTCATCCTGTAGGTCCATTATTTAGAAGATTTTTGGTTAATTTTGCATTTAATTTTGATAGAAACAAGTTAGGGCTTGAATTGGGGGAATGGGGGATTGGGGAAAGTTGTTGGTGAGAAAGAGATGCAAGTGAAAAACTGAAGGAGATGCTACTGACTTCGTATTATTTTTTGAGTGTGTACTTACAAAAATGCCCATCCACTAGTTAATTAAGTTACAAAATGATTAAATCAAGACCATGAAAAATAATGGACGGTTGAGATTAAAACATTGGTTCTATAAAGAACTTTTGTCTATGGTTCTTTAACAATCTTTTTACAACCATAAGCAATACTAGAAACCATCAACATAGATTCAAGGCCAAATGATTAAATCAAGACCATTAGATGAAAGATAATGGAATGTTGAGATTAAAACATTGGTTCTATAAACAAAGATTTAAGATCATTTGAGGACAAAAGATTATTTACATATCAAGGGATCAATCTCCATCATTTATTTTTATTTGATCTAATGGATGAGATTAATCACAACAATTTAAAAAACTCATTTTCAACATTTTTTTTCAAATATTAATATCTTTCAAACCGTTAATCGTTAAGCGAAAAAAAAATATATCATTGCGACGAGCATTTAATTATCTTTCTATAGATAGGCATTTTGATATACTTTCGACAAAAAAAAAAAATTCGTATTTTTCACGTTTTTTTTAAGTTTTTTATTTTTTTTTACGTTACTGAAAGTTGCATTAAAAAATCATATATATTAAAACACTAATTTGAATATCACATGTGATATTAGTGTAATATCACATATGATATTACATATCATATATGATTTAACACTAATATCACATGTGATATTCAATTTAGTGTTTTATCATATATGATTTTGTTCATGCAAATTTCAGTAACGTAAAAAAAATAATAATAATAACGAAAAACGTGAAAAAGCGATTTTTTTTTTTAAAGTATATCAAAGTGCCCGTCTATAGAAAGATAATTAAATGCTTTCGTCGCGATAATAAATATTTTCACTTAACGATTAACGGTTTAAGACATTTAAATTATAAAAATAGGTGAAATAATAAAATGCTTTTAATCTTTTAGATGGATGGTGATAATGAGTCCTTTGATATATGAGAAAAGTTTGGTATGTAAAATAACTCTTATCATAAACAAAATGCGTTCAATAACCATAAGCAATACTAGAAAACCATCAACATAGATTCAAGGCCAATTTATCAAATTTTGTAGCACCAAACTATATAAACAACAAAAGTTCTTTTCCTCAACCGATGTGGGTTTGAAAACCTTATATACTTTATATCTCATTCTTTTTCTGTTATTTAACATGCATTCATAAATCATCACATCTTATATCATCACCACCAAATTCGAACAAGTTCATTAAGTGACTATACGCATTCACTACTTCCGAATTCTACTTACATTCATATGCACTTATGATACCGCCAACTTACTCGATCCCATTATGTGAACATGTGGTTTTAGCAGTGGAAGAATATATGTGAATGTATTCAGCAGGCGCGCTGACCAAACATACTTTGCTCACGGTACCTCAACATTAGCCTTGTTTTCAATCATTTGAATAGAATTTTGGTAGGATACAGTTTAATATATACACGTTAACCATTGCCAAACTCATCATTCATAACTTAAAAGTATGTTAATGTCAAGGCTCAAACCGGAGGTTCCTAATTATCAAGCAAGTATACTGTGCATAGTTCATCATGGCTTCAACATTGTTTGGAGCAAACACGCAACATGTGTAACGAAAGATATATTAATGCAAACATATATGCGATCCTCTAAAACATGTAGTAAATATATGTAGTTGTTATTATTTATAAATCATTTGTACATTAAGTGATTAGTCTATGAGTGAAATTGTAGATACATGATATGTTATTATTATGTAGACGATTTTCCATTCACTTGTGTTGGTCATCCTTTGGTACAAAGCGGTGGTGAGTGGTGACTTGTTAAAATGTTAGCCATATGGTTTGAGCTAAGTGGCATTCGTCCGTTGCAAATCTAAAGTGTGTACTATAGTTATCAAGATAAATAACCCAAAGTGCTCTTCTGTGGATTAGCATTCATTAATAATCATCACACATATTATTCCACCACACAAGTAACAGTTACACTAGAAAAAGGTTGAAAACTTATATAAATTAGCAAGTAAGTAATTGCTATTATTAATGGTTTAACAATAAGTGGTGTTAATAATACAAAAAAAGTGTTAGCTTAAATGTGATTGCAAAGAGATTAGCTTGATGAGTTGGTGATAAGTTGTATATTAAATATGTCTAGCTAGATATTAGAGGGTGATAAGTTGGCCCTATATGTATCTTGTATCTTTGTACGTATTGATCATCAAATAACATAATCACATCCTTGTACTCACATGGTGTCAGAGTGGGTCTGATCCTCAGACTTAAGTGGCTAAGTTGAGCCGCCTCTTTATGACACCCGTCAAACTCTAGCGGCCGCAATTTATCTCTTTAAGAAAAAAGAAAAAAAAAAAAAAATCACCACAAGACAGCCGTCACTTTCATTCCCCAAGAAGTTCCGAACTTTGCTTATGAATTCTCAAAGAATGATGTTTGTATTCATAAACTCAATACAATAACTTCACCTCCTCCAATAAAGCCCATGCTCCTCATGCAAATAATATATTGAACGTGCATCTTGTTTACACGATGTACAAGCAATAAAATTCAACCGCTTCTTTCAATCCTTAGTTTTTTTTTATGTCGAATCCAGGGTATCAATTCCTAAGACGACTTTTATTGATGTCGAATCCGGGTATCAATTCCGAGGCGACTTTTGTTGATGTCGAATCCAGGTATCAATTCTCGAGGCGATTTTTGTTGGTGTCAAATATAGGTATCAATTCCAGGGGCGACTTTTGTCGATTGTCGAATCGAGGTATTAATTCGAGGCGACTTTTGTTGGTGTCAAATTTGCTTTCTTAGTTTATTTTGGTTTATTGTTTTACTTTGCTTTCTTAGTTTTCTACTTCAGTTCAAGCTTTCGCGATTTTGCTGCTCGAACTGCGGGGAGTATTAATGGATAATTAGGCCAAAGCCCGGTTTGTGGGTTTTGGGTATTAGGGTTTCACTATTATATATAGTGGTTATTAATAATTAGGCCCAAGCCCGGTTTGTTAGCTTAAATGTGATTGCAAAGATATTAGCTTGATGAGTTGGTGATAAGCTGTATTTTAAATATGTATAGCTATAGATTAGAGGGTGATTAGCAATTTACCCAAAATAGATCATGGATGGTCCTTATATGTATCTTGTATCTTTGTACGTATTGATCATCAAATAACATAATCACATCCTTCTACTCACATGGTATCACGAGTCCATTCATTCCCGATCCTAAAACTCTAAACCACAACTCTTCCGCCGCCGCCTTTGGCCGCCGGCTACACGCCGAAGGTTCGGAGGGCTCCCTTAAATAAAATAGTGGATCTTTATGTTTTTCTAAGGAAAAACACGCCCCGTTTGTTCGGAAGGTTCTTTGGGGGTTGAAGTTTTAGAACCAACTTACGTTTTCTCATCTTTCTGCTGTGTTAAAAAAAAAAAAAAAAAAAAAAAAAAAAGTTATATTGTTTGGTTGTCGATCGACTATTAAATGCAGCTTTGTTACGATCGACTATAATTGATCGTTGGTACCAGTCCCTAATGTTGACCGTTGGTACAATAAGATTACCAGTTAACTTAGCCGACCGTTGGTACCAGTCGACTAAAATCGATCGTTGGTACGGTTTTGTTACGAGTCGACTAAAGTTATGCTTTTATTATGTTTTGTTTTGTTTTTTTTCAGCTTTGTTTGAAGAATTTCGCTCCAGTTTGAGTGTTTGGTGTTCTCCCGCTCAAACTGCAGGGGAGTGTTAGCTTAAATGTGATTGCAAAGAGATTAGCTTGATGAGTTGGTGATAAGCTGTATATTAAATAGGGGCTTTTGCATATATATCCTCCCGAAAATGCAAAATTGCATATATATCCAAAGCATGCATAAAAACCATTGTATTATATGCAGAAAAAACTTGTACAAAGGATATATATGCAATTATTCACTTTGAGAGGGATATATATGCATTTTTGCCTATTAAAAATATGTCTAGCTAGAGATTAGAGGGTGATTAGCAATTTACCCAAATAGATCATGGATGGTCCCTATATGTATCTTGTATCTTTGTACGTATTGATCATTAAATAACATAATCACATCCTTCTACTCACAAAAAGATGGTATTGTAGTAAATAATTTATTAATAAAATAAACAATGTTATAAATAACCATCTAACTACATTTTGACTTAAGTTTTATCTGCCCAGTGCAACAATTTTTAAATCGCCCATTGCGATATTTTTTTCTCCTCACCACCCACTTCAAGTATTTTTAAACCAATCCACCCACTGCGATAAACTTATTTTGTCACCCCAAGTAAAAAAAATATGATGAATTGTATAAGATAATGGTTGTTTAAACTAGGCTTTATCATTTATAAAGTCAACAAACTCAAACAACCATCAACATGGTACTCTTCAGAAATTAAGTATCCCATAACACCAACGATATATCTGAGACAAAATTCTTGCCCCAACCCAATGTGGGTTTCCAAACCTGATACTCTATAATACCTTTTACAAAATGTATACCGTCTTCACTTCTCTCAATTCCGCAATCATATCTCATTCATAATCATCATCTCACCAGTGACCGCCCATCTTCTTCCATTACCGTCACTAGTTCAATCAAATTTATTAAATTAAATGAGCAATCTCCTTCACTATATTTCCCTGATATGTTTTTGCTAATGGTGGTGTTTGCGGTGTAAAAGTTGGAGAAGGGTCCGGTGGGAGTATTTATGTCATAACAAAAATTGCAACGGTTTTTATTTTTATTTTTATTTTTTATTTTTTATTTTTTATTTTTTTTAATTTCATTTATAAGTGATTGTACAATAATTCGTACGACCAGGCCTTCGATGGTGATCGAAGGGTATGATATGCTTGCGCCAAACTTATAATCAATCTGCAATAAGAAATAGTAAACACTTTGTTAAGTGATTTAGTAGGGGTTGTACCCTGTGAACCACCTCCGGCGTGCGAGTAAGTATGTGATATATATTGTAAGTGATGTAGAGTATGTGTAATGCTGTGTTGAGTGAACATACCATTAAAATGACTCGTCCAACCTATTTATAGATAGAGAAATAAGCTTGGAGAGTGTTTGCAAAAGTTTCGAAGATCATGGTGGCGTCCCATGATTTGTGGTAACCGCTAGGGCTTCATCCCCACTCTCTCTGTCTTGGCGGGGAAGCTAATGAGATAGTGGGAACGTGGGGGAAGACCAAGTCAATGTTCTCCTTTGTCTTAGTGTCTTCAAGGTAAGACCCCGAAGGGCTTAGGCCTTCGGTTGGCGAATTCCCAACTGGTAACCATATCAATGATGAATGGTTTTACGCCATTGATGACTTAGGAAGATAGACTTGGTCCTTCGTTATGCAAATTCGACTGAGGCCGAAGGGGATTCCTTCGACCTGATCGGAGGGTACGTCTCAAGCCCCCCAGTCGTAAGTGATATGTACGAACGAGGGTATATTGCTTACGACTCAAAGATATATACGAAACCTCTCCTTTGTCACAAAACTGAACGAAGGAGAAAAGTTGGATACACATTGAGTGCGCATTAAATGCACGGTACTTAGCCAAACGCTTTATCTCGGTAATCTAAAACGTCTTTTCAAAATTTAAAATAAGTTTGAAATCCGGAACTTAGGTGACTTAAAAGACACGTGTAGGGATATGATTAAAGATGCAATAAGGTATATAAACTTTGAATAGTAAAACCCTAAATCACTTTTATCCATCACCCAAAAAATTACACCTGCAACTCTGTCTTTCGAGCAAGCTTTCGACCAGAAATGTAACGTGTTCCCTCCTATTGCTACGTTTTTTATTACTTTTTTGTTGAATAAAAGTATTATGGCTGCCATATCTAAATTCATAATAAGGAAACAAGGTTTCACCTTGACCAAAGAAGAGCTCAAAGCTTTCTTCACATATTATCCCATTCCCAAACAGTTTAAGATCATTCTACCCAGTAAACTCCAAGGCATTTATGATGCTCTGAAAAATTATGTAGGCTTGTACACACATGCATTCACCACCTCCAACTGAAGGATACCCTTGCATCCCCTAATTTTAGAACTCCTTCAATATTATGAAGTACACATATCTAGGTTTAACCCGTTTGGCCTAGCCAAGCTCACAACTTACATCGTCATGTGTAAAGCTTATAGGTTTGAACCATCTTTGACTGTGCTTAAAGAGTTTGTAAATATTTACCCTGGAGGAGATTGGCTGACTTTGGCCAAAAGGGGTGAATATGATGTGCCCATTCTGATTGAGAAGCCTTTCACAAACTTCAGGAATTGAAAAGGGAAGTTCTTTTACATTCAAGATACAATTGTGCCTCTACAATACCTTGCGTTGTTGAACCCAGAGTTTCATTTTTATGAGAAAAGATTTAACGATCCCTTGCCCTATACTGTGAGGAGGGACCCTCAGACCTGCTTTGTCTTGACATCCGGTGTTGCCGGACTTTTCGAGCCAATATTGTTTATGGTTGGCATTCTTTGAAAGTTGGGAGGGTTCTCCGTTACATCACGAAATTATGTGTTGTGGAACCCTGATAAGGACTCCACCTTCCAACCAATTTCTGGTAGAGGATAACAGTCCTTTGGACAGTCTTTGTTGATGTCGGTGAAATCCACACACATCTTCCATCCTCCATTATGCTTCTTAACCATCACCGGGTTGGCTACCTAGGTTTGATATTTCACTTCCCTGAGTATGCCTGCTCCTGCGAGTTCATCCATCTCCTTGCATGCTGATGCGTTCCTTTCTGGTGCAAGGCTTCGGCGTTTGTACTTGATAGGCTTTATGTGCTTGAACTCGTTGAGCTTGTGTTCGGTGCCGAATGGCTTTCCATCTATGATGAGGGTTCTTGGGACCCCCGTCATATCAGAGTATGTCCATGCAAAGACATATGTGTTGGCCCTTATTAACTTCTCCAATTCTACCTTAAAGGTGGCAGGGAGTTGCTTTTCGATGACCACCATCTGTTCCGGAAGTAGGTCATTTACTTCGATACGCTCTTCGGCATCAGTGTAGCTGAGAATATCCTTCGGAACTTCTTCAGGATTTTGTCTGACCCTTTTTCCTACATCTGTAGGCTTCTTCGCGCTGTAGCTAGAGAATATCGTTCTAATATCATAGGGTGTTTGGAATTTGACCGCAGCATGTATGGTGGAGACAACGATACCCATTTTCTGCATTGTGGTTCTCCCTATCAACAGGTTATAGGGAGATTCAGACCTTACGATCGCGAAAACCAGAGTTTCTGTTCTTTTTAGCCTTCCTTCCCCAATCATTACCTCCAGAGGGACTTCTCCCAACGGCCATGAATGTTCCCCTGAGAATCCTATCAAAGGTATCTTCGAGTCTACCCTCTTCGACCATATCGAAGGCTTGAGCTTTAGAAAACAATGCTCATAGATGACTTTGAGAGCTTAGCGATCCAAGTAGGCTCTATTTACTTCCTGTTGGAGATTAAGACTTTGATGACCACGGGTCGTTCGAGAGAACTCGCCCGATGTCGAAGGAACGTCACGTCCCCTACCCCACATAAACCTTTCGATGTTGCTTTTCTCTTTAAACCAGAATCATCCCTATGAACCATGAGGATTGGAGCTTCAACAGGCGTAGTATCTTTCCCCAACTATGTGTCGGAGATCTTTTTTTTTACCTTTCTTTATACCCTTCACCAAATGCCCCAATTGGCCAGACTTCATGGCCTCTTCTATTTGTTTTTTAAGCTCTCGGCAACTGTTGGTGTTATGACCATAATCTTCATGGAAGTAGCAGTATTTGGATGTATCCCTGCTTCTACCTTTACTTGTCAAACGAGGGGGAGGTTCGAAGGCCTTCGCAGCCCTTTTCGTAGCAAGTATTTCCCTTGAATATTTAGACATATTTGCCAAGAGTCCCATTAGTAGCCACTTCTTTGGCTTTGATCCAGGTGTATGTCTTCTTCATTAGGTTCTTGTAAGTGGTGGGAAGGTCAGTGGATAAGAATTCCACCAGACTTCTGTTTTGCAGGCCATGCACAAAACCAGAGATGCGCTGGTCTTCGTGCAGACCCAAAATCTGCAAGGTGTCATCAGTGTATCTTGTAACGAAAGCCCTAGTGCTCTCATTTTCCCTTTGTTTGATGTTGTGCACTGTCAAATGAGTCCTTGTGAACTTCTTCTGCTGGCTGAAGTGCGACCTAAATATGTCCTTAAGATCATCCAAGTTTACTATGCTACCTGCTTACTGTCCATTCCATCATACACGAGCGGAGTCTCGCAGGGTATATGTGAACATGTGGCAAGCAACAGGCATAACCCATTTCTGCATTCTAGTAGCCCCTTCGAACACATGTAAGAAATTATCTTGGTCCCCCTTTCCATCATACGTACCAATGTGTGCGGGCATTTTCAACCCGTCGGGTAGAGGGTAGTCTTCTATCCACCTTACACAAGGTGTCGTGGAACCCATAGGCTCCGAATAAAGGCATTTGTAAGGTGGCATGTAAGTGGTGACAATATTGTATGGGTTATGGTTCGGAGGTACTCCGACAGGATTTTGGTTAACATAAAGAGGATAAGCAGAAGGTATAAAAGATGGATGGTTTCCTACAGGATATGGAGGGTATACCATGGGTTGCCTATAGGGCATGTTCTCGTATAGTTGAGGAAAGCTAGGGTTGCTAGTCTACCCACTAGGTAGGGGATAGACTCCATGGGGATAAGATTGAGTTTGAAAAGGGGGGTACATACCATGAAGAGGAAGATTTTCTCCCCCATTAATTTGAGGTGGATTGCCTTCTACGCTGGATGCGTGAGAAGGCTGCAATGGAACCCCTACTTCAGTTCTCCCAAGTGGGCTGCCAAGAGTGGTGGCAAGTTAACCTCCGTAATCTCCCTTCGGTGGCTCCTTCCATTGGCGCCTTCCATCGTTCCTTCCCTTCTTGTCGGAGCCCTCTCCGGAACATCTTCGAAACCCACCGATCTTTCACTCGGCCTTTGACTTCCAGGAGATCCTATCCTCAACTTTAAGCGTGTAGCCCCAAGAGCCGAGGGCCTAGTCTCCATTTCTATCTCTTCGTGATACTCATCACTAGAGTATTCCAACTCCCCTTCACATCTCTACATTCCGAGTCTGCCTCATTTGAGCCCTTAATAAGGACTCGGTGCTTCGAGAGTTAGCTTGACGAGCGGGACGATAGCGGTTGGGGGTTGGGCGGCGTCGAGCATAGTTGTTGAGAGTTATTTGGGTGAGATCGTGTGGTAAAAGTGGATGCGGTTATATTGTGAAGGTTGGTAGGATCGTTGTTGGGATTGGTGTCAAGGTCGAGAAACCCGGAGGAGTATCTTCTTCATTGATTCATGCCGTAAAGTAGTGAGTGTGATTGGTGGTTTTAAGTTTGGAATAACGAGACCAATTGTAGCGGGTCCCGGATGGCGCCACTGAATGTACAATAATTAAATCGACCGGGCCTTTGATGGTGATCGAAGGGTATGAGGGTGTAATGCTGCGCCAAACTTGTAGTCAATCGCAATAAGAAAAAGTAGACACTTCGTTAAGTGATTGTGCATGGGTTGGACCTGCGAACCACCTCCGGCGTGCAAGTAAGTATGTGATATATATTGTAAGTAATGTAGAGTATGTGTAATGCTGTGTTGAGTGAACATACCATTGAAATGACTCGTCCAACCTATTTATAGATTGAGAAATAAGCTTGGAGAGTGTTTGCACATGTTTCGGAGATCATGGGGGCGTCCCATGATTTGTGGTAACCGCTAGGGCTTCATCCCCACTCTCTCTGTCTTGGCGGGGAAGCTAAGGAGATAGTGGGAACGTGGGGGAAGACCAAGTCAATGTTCTCCTTTGTCTTAGTGTCTTCAAGGTAAGACCCCAGAGGGCTTAGGCCTTCGTTTGGCGAATTCCCAACTGGTAACCATATCAATGATGAATGTTTTACGCGATTGATGACTTAGGAAGATAGACTTGGTCCTTCGTTATGCAAATTCGACTGAGGCCGAAGGGGAGTCCTTCGACCTGATCGGAGGGTATGTCATCAATAAGTTTATGTGGTTTGTCATATCTTGCATGCTCGTCACTCAGTTCTTGTGAATTAAGTTAATTTGAGAATGTATATAAACAGAATTTCTTTCCCCCACCCGATGTGGGTTTCTAAACCTATACTAATTACCTTCTACAAAATGTACACCGTCTTCACTTCGATCAACTCCGCAATCGTATCTCATTCATTTTTTGCTAATTATAACTCATTCACAGTCATTATCTCACCGGTGACCACTACTTTCTTCGGTCACCGTCACTGTCACTTTAATAAAAATTTGTTATAAATCTTTATTATTTTCGGATATTAAAAAAGATCTATGATGGGAACTGCGATCTTGCACTTTTTCTTTTATGTTTGTTATTTGAGTTGTTGAAAAGAGATATGTGGATGTTAGCGGTTGTTGTTTCTTGTTATAATTATGAGGTTGTACGAAGATGGGTTTTAGGTTAGGTGTAGACGGTGTTGCTTGATATGGGTTGTGTTTTCTGTTGTACTTGTTTCTTTATTCCTTTTCTTTTGTTTTGAAAATGAACCAAGAAGGATCATGATGCGAGGTTATAAGCCGGCGTATGGATGTGCTTATTTTCGATGATGCGGTACTTAGTATCGATTAGAAAGTGTGGTAAGTTAAGCGAAGGAATGCATTATATAAGCTCTCGTAACTTATGTAGGATTGTAAATCAATAATGTTCTCAATTATTGTTGAGTTAATGCGTTGATTTTGGAAGGCAAGAACTCATGTGTTTCATCTTCATGGTTACATTTAAATTTCATTAACACTTTATATTCACCTTGATTGTTAATTCCATTAACTGCAATTTCATAGCTTTACAACTTAACAATAAATAGTGAGGACTTAGCTTTACAACTTAACAATAAATAGTGAGGACTGAATCTTTTAATAAACTAGCAGGGTACCCGCGCAATGCGGCGACGGGTACCCGATGACTAATTTTGTGGCGAGCAAATGTTTTCCCTTAAATCAAAAACCTTAGGGGTGTTCATCGGTTTGATTATTGGGTTGTTTGGTTTATTCGATTCGGTTAGTTCGGTTAATTTCTTTCTCACCGATTTTCCTATCTCATATCTCATCTAATCATCAACATCAATAACTTATCTATGTCTCGATCATTCACAATCAAAACCGACTATCAAAGCGAACATGACCACAAGCACAACGGATCGAGATCACGTTAAAGACTTAAAGATCCTTCATGGTTCTCGGATAGGTTTAATTTCTTGTGTTTTCTCGTTATAAGCGACCAGGATAAGAATCTAACATAATTGTTATGATTCTTTCCATATGATTCGGATAATAATTGAGCGTAGCTTCACAAGTAGATCGATGATAATATTATTTCATGAGTTTAGACCTTTAAAGGTCTTGATGTATCTTTGTATACCACGAAACAAAAACTGAGATCGTGTGATTTTATTTTTCATTTTACCACCATTATCACCTCTACTTGTCGTTACTCCGCCATTTGTCCGCCACCACAGATTGAGATGGTGATGGTGGTCTAAGGTGGTCAACGGTGGGACCAGGTATTTCCGGATAGAGGTGGCCACAACACAATACAAGAAAAACTTTATCTATCTCTATATTTAACAAGTCTGAATTTTTAGGCTTTAATGTCTTGTACATCATGCTTAACCACTTACAAGTCTGAAAAGTCTAAAATTTAATGAAAAGAGATAGTGGTTTGTGTATTATAAGTATTATAAGTAGTATAGATATAGATAGATATCAATCCAATTATTCCAAGCCGTGAATTTATTCAGATATCAAAACCAATTGGGCCCAAATATCCAGATTTGGAATTCCAACATCTCATAACCGGGTATTAAAACGTGATACCCTAATTTTAGGTCATTACATAACAAAGTAACCTAATACACATCTGTATTCATCCGCCTACCACCTATCTGCTTACTGAAAACGCAACATCCATCAGCACAAGTAAAACGAATCTCAACACTCATCTCATATTAAAACCTATCTCCATCATTTCTACACACATGATACAATCATCTCAGATTCATCATTCACATCTCAACCATACCGATGCCTTGGTATTTTCATTAATAGTTCGAATCAAGTTCGTGTCTTTTGTGGCTTCAAGATCTCAGGAGAGGTCTCGGGTAGGTATTTTTTTCCTTTTGAGTTCTTGAACGAAACAAGATGAGATTGTAACACTTATGTTATAAATCTTGATCATTTAAGTTTCGAACATTTAACTGAAGCGTAAGTTTCATAAAGAATCGATGATGATTGACGGTTCAACAAAAATCTTTTAAAGATTAGAAAAAGAATTGAACCGATCTGAGATGTTTGATATTTCCTTTTATTTTTATTTTTATTTTTTTTATTTATTTATTTTTGATTCGAGTCTTCTTGAGGTTTGTTTGGAGATGGGATTGAAGGTGAGTTAGGGTAGATTGAAGGTCTTGATTGAGTGGTTGTTAACTGCTGTCCGTGTCATTTTATTTCGTTATCATATTAGCTTATATGGACCGATGATGTTGTACAAACTGAGGTATTGATTGAGTTGGTGTTTGGTATTATGTATGAAATCTTGATCATTTAAACTGAGGTCTTGTCCGTGTCATTTTATTTCGTTTTTCATTTTACCACCATTATCACCTCTACCTCTCGTTACTCCGCTATCTGTCCGCCACCACAGATTGAGATGGTGATGGTGGTCTAAGGTGGTCAACGGTGGGACCAGGTATTTCCGGCGAGAGGTGGCCACAACACAATACAAGAAAAACTTTATCTATCTTTATATTTAACAAGTCTGAATTTTTAGGCTTTAATGTCTTGTACATCACGCTTAACCACTTACAAGTCTGAAAAGTATGAAATTTAATGAAGAGAAAGTAGTATAGATATAGATATGTTGCATAGATGTATTAGATGAGTAATATAGATTTGTACATTGTGCTTAAGTAGTTGTATATATTGGTGATGGGGTGTTTTAAATTATGTATTAATTGTATGTTAGTAAT